>JAHPZR010004046.1:0-12500 GCA_019787425.1 Platygyra sinensis
AAAGCCTTTCTTACTCTTTAAGAACTTTAAGAAGCTTTACGGCTTAAATTAAACATTCTCATCAGGTTTAAGTGCCATTTAATTTTTTCTTAAAAATTCATAAATTTATCATTTCGCCCTGTGATATTAAACGCAAAAGCACAAGCGTGTCGGTGCTGTCTAAGCAGAGTCTCATTCTTTCTTATCGTTCATATTATATTCATGCTTTTCACAGGTACAACGTTTTTTTTCGTTTAGATGTGTGTCACAGTAAACAGTGCATACTACAATCTGATTGGCTACTCACACTCGAGATCATAGTACTTTCAGGAAAAAAAGCTATGGCTTGGAAATGGTTGTACTGGTACGGTTTCGTGGGTATATATTCCAACCCCACAATACTGAGCATTCAGTTGGAAGTGAAAATGAAACAACAGTTTCTCGTTTTACCACACTTGCCTCTCCTCTTCAACAAGGTTGGCACGCCTCAGCAAGACATTAGAGTTGTTCCGCACACGAGAGATGCAAAATTCCACCCCTTGGCCTTTGGCATGCAAATTAGACCGGGATTCTCAATTGCTATTGTTTTGGAGCTCGCTAAATGATATTAAATGGCCCAATTGATGTGACGTAACTGTACGCAGTAAAGATGCCGGCCTAATTTGCATGCCTAAGGCCACGAAGTGGAAATATGTAATGTTCTTATGCGGAACAACTCTATTCTGTGACCTGTATGATATCAGTAGATGTCAAGGAAGCATTTCTAAAATCAAAGGTCTGGTCCTCCTAATGCTAGTGTGTTGCATGATATGTCGGTCTTTGTAATGTCTGTGCACATCCAACCAAAGAGGTTGGTTTTTTTGGTCCTCGTAAACCAGTGTGTGTATGGCAAGGGCATTTAAGAATGACATAGTCTGCAATATCAAAATGGATTATGAAACATTAGTACTTGATCTGCAAGCAGACACAAGGGCAGGCCTTTGACGCATGTATTTCGGGTGGTTCCCGTAACGTTGGTCTAGGACACGGTCCCCACAAACCACCTTAGGTGGGTATGTGTGTGTGCGTGTGTGTGTGTGTGTGTTTTTTTTTTCAGGTCGCTTTCAAAATCATACCGAGCGAAATGTATACAACTCAAAATACGCACTGAACTACCTTACTCAGTTAAAAATTTCATACAAGAAAGAAAAGAAAGCCAAAACCCTCACAATTCTCCAAGATCTTCAACGTTAAAAAGTAAAAAATATGAGCACGAGCCTAACCCCTTTTTTGGGTTTGTCGTTTCTTCGATTATTTCTAAACTGCAACTAGATATTATATCCTGGATATTGTGGTATAAATAAGAGGCCCTGCAATTCAATGACACATAGTGACAACCAAAAATATACTAAAATAAAAGCGAAGTGAATTTCTAAGTTCAATTACACGCGTTTTTTCTGTCCAAGAGTGTGATAATCAAGAGCTCCTTCGTTCTTTCCAGGCCGGCCGTAACCAGCATTCTTTGTTAAGAATGCGAGCGAGGTCAAACTTTGTAGACCAACCGATTGAAATGTTCTTATAGATCAAAATGTTCTTATAGATCGACTTCTGAGCCGTTTTACCCGTTAACACTATTAATTTTGGAAAAAAATCCCTACATCAACGAGCGTAGTTGGGGACAATGTGTTGATCCTTTGCCCATCTCAGGGAGGTGTCCAACTTTGGAGTTAAGTTAAGTAAAATGACTGTCAGAGAGATCGGCAAGGGACCATGAACACCAGGTGCCCGTCCCAGGGAGCTGTCTGTTTGGAGAGAGCTCGCACTTGCCATTTTGTTAACTTCTCTTGGAAGTCCATCATGTTCTCTGTATCTTTTATTTCAGGGTTTCGACAGGGCCTCGGACAAAGATTTCTGGTTTGACGAATTCACTACGGAGAGCAATGAGTGGTAACAACACAACATCTTGTATCATTACTGAAGATCAAACAGCAGCTAAAGTCAGCAAGACACTGGCTTACTGTTTATTGTTTGTAGTATCACTGCTTGGAAACACTTTAATTGTCATGGTGGTTTACCGGGACAAAAAAATGAGAACCACCACAAACTCATCGTAAACATGGCGGTCTCCGACCTCTTAGTTCCCATATTCGCCATGGCTCGGGCCAACGTCGAGATACTCTACGGAAATCTCCGATGGCTTATCGATGGCGTGTTAGGAGAAGCTCTGTGTAAGCTCACTGCATTTTTCCAAGACATCTCAACGGCGGTGTCTGTCCAAACCTTGGTCGCGATTGCCGTGGATCGCTTTTACGCCGTGTGGTTTCCTCTGAAGGCGGCCCGTATCAAACCTAGAGTGAAATACGTAATTTTACTGATATGGTTCATATCAACACTTATCCACGCTCCGTATCTTTATGGTTTTAAGATTGGCACGTTCAGCGGCAAAACCTACTGTTTCGTGGGTTGGTCTCGCTCCGTCACAAAAATCGTCTTTTTGCTGCTGATAATAATAATATACGTGATACCTTTGATGTTGATAACAATCCTGTACAGCTTAATAGTCAAAAAGCTTAGAAGACAAACTCTATACGGAGTACGGAATTTAGTCGTTCACTTCAGCAGTCGCGAAAAGAGAAATCGAAATGTGCTCAAAATGTCCTTAGCGATCGTTGTCGTGTTTTTCTTATCAATGTCGCCTTTTGTCGTGTATTTATCAGTTTCTCTATTCAGCCCTGAAGGGAAATTTTGCCCTTCAAAGGATTTTCGCTTTGTTACACAATATTTAGTCCACGCAAATGGTATAATGAACTTTTTTACGTATTTCACATTTAACCAGAGTTACCGCCGTGGCTTCGTGTCAATCCTTTATCGTATTTTCTGCTCGTGCTGTTCCATATGTGGCTGGAGGAAAGAAGTGGAGGTATCGTCACGTTTTGGACAGGAATCGTACGCCGCTTCACATGGAACCGTGAACTTTGAAATGGACTCTAACACTAAGGATGTTGTACTCACAGGGGTACGCTCAGTGGAGAGTGCCGAGCTCAAAGTGGTTGAGAATGGTAACATGTAGAAGGTGAAGAGGTCTCCGTTGGGCCAAGTGGCTCATACCACACAGGAGCTTTATCCCAGTTTCTGAATTGTTTACGTAGCATTAAGCGACCAAAGTATGACTACTCCCCCCTGGATTGGGTGGGGTGCACTCCCCCCAAGCAAAGGAGGGGCTTCAGAGCGGAAAATCGTACCGCGCAGCTTTAATTTCTGCGCATCCCCAGTAGCCCTATTGCGAGCTCAGGTTATAATACAAGCTGCAATGGTTGAAAAGAGCAGCGAACTGTAAAAAGGTACACGAGGATGTCGTTCGGTTGATTTATTTTTTCTTGGGCAAGCATGACATTTTCCGGCATTTCAGTGTTTAGAAAGCGTGCCCCCTGCCTGTTTAGATGCTTTCTTGCTTATATATTCAGTAGGCTGCTAATAAATATGCAGCATGTAAAGAGTGTTTCTGGATAAAATCCCTCTTCGCACCGAAATTTCTTGTGTATCGCGGGAAAATAAAGAGTTTGAAAACCGCCTTCAGGTTATTTTTTTACGAAAAAAAATTGATTCCCCATGAAAACAATACACCAGCTTTCCATTAGTGAGGTTAAAATGATTCTGCTTACCGTGAATATTTAGAAAGCATACAAAGTTTGTAACATTTTTGTTTAGACGATCGACGAAAATCCCGCCACTTTTTTCAAACTTGGAGTCTGGCGCACAATCAAAACTCGCGCATGCTTATCACGTTTTTCCGCTGTGAAGAGAGAGGCACTGTGAGAGTCAAGTGTCTTACCTAAGAACATAACCCAATGACTCCGGCCAGGGCTAGAACCAGGACCGCTTGATCCGGGGTCCGGCACTAATCATTTGGCCACCCGTGTACTGTAAGAATGAAAGTGAAGCGGACAAAGCAAAGCAGCTAAGGTTAGGGAGACTCTTAAGTTGCTAAATAATTCCCCTTGTTGGATTATATTCTCGAATTTGAAAAGGGGGGTCACTTTTCGCTTGCTCAATTCAGTTCTCTAAATCTCTGTTGAACTAGCTACGTGATCAGTACTTGTGGGAAGAGCTGGTTGCGCCTTACGCGCGGGACGAGCGGGTCGCGTCCCGCTTGAGATGATTTTGCTAGCCTCTGGGTTTCGTGTCCTTAGGGTTAGGGTTAGGCTTTCAGCAGCTCTTGCAGTTTGGGAATTGTTTGCGTTATGAATTTTGGTATTTGTTTTTTGCCACTGGTAATCTCATCAGTACTGAGTCACATGCTTTCAAGACCTTTCTTCTAAACAGTTTTCAAGAGTGTTTTACTATGTACTAAGCCCTGTGAATTTGTCAAATATTTTGGACAAGCCCTAGTTAACGACAATGGAACAAGTTTTTCTCCCGAAGAGACCTGCAAAGAGGCTGGATTATGCATCTAAATACAATAAGATATAAAGTACAAAAACATGAATTGCTTCTGTTTACATTGTCTTGAAGAAGTTACACTTTCCAATTTTTGCTGAGAAGCAACCGTACGAAATTCCAACTCCGCCACCCAAACATTTGAACTTTTGACTGCGTAGTCCAATAACTGTAAAAAGCTATTTTATGGAAGATCGCAAAGTAATTCTCAATTTCTTTTCAAATATTCAGTATATTTTATTTTTATCCTACACTGCCACTAATGGCACAAATCCCTTCAAGGATAGACTCGCAAACTATAATAGTCATTTTACATTCCTTAGTATCTAACATAGAAAAATGCAATTAATATAAATGTAAAACTATCAAGTACAACATCACATCTTTCACAGCATATTTTACTGCTTAAATCATTCCTATACAATTAATAAAACTTAATTACGGTTACTTTAGGTTCAAACATTTTCAGTTGACTTGTCTAATACCTACTTGGTCTGTGAAATACTCTAACAATATTCTACTATATAATCAGTCTAATATAAAATATACTGCAATTATAAATTCAGCTATCTTATTTAAAATCTTTCACTTGCAGTCAGTTATAGTGCTCGGCGCACTTAACAATTTCAAAACTATCAGCTCGTTTACAGGCATAACACTTATACACTAAACTACAACTACAGCCTTGATACTTTCAGCAAACAGTACTCGTACACACAATACATATTGTGTGCATTTTTCAGATGTCAACGCTCTTCTAAACTATAAAACAGCTCAGTTCATGAAAGATGAAGTGATCAACATGACACGAGCGTAGGACAAAGAAAAAAACTCTGATTCTCAGACAGGAATCGAACCCATGACCTCCCGAACACCGGGCGGGCACTCCAGGTTGTGTGTTCGGGAGGTCATGGGTTCAATTCCTCTCGGGGACTCAGATTTTTCCTTTGTTCCAAGCTCGTGTCATGTTGATCAATTCATTTTCACATTTCATTACCGAGCTCAAAAATTCTTATATTCATTCACTTAACAGCTTAGTTTATCTTCACGGTTTTAATCTCAATCTGAAGTAAGCTATTCACGAATACCAGCTGAGAAGTGCTGGTTATCTTGAAACTATCCATTCCTGTACTGTGTTTATTTTCCTGAAATTCCTTACAGTTTAGAAAATCAATGTGGCTGCCGTGAAACATGATTCTATGAGCACATGGTCAAATATTTCCGGACTTCGAAAACGCATTGACACTGGTACATGTCTACACATAAGCTAAAAAACAATTTTCGTTTAAGCTCTAAGCCTACAGGTCAACTACTTATCCAATAATTTCGAACATTCAGTCTCAGATTGTTTTTATAGCATACATAGGAATAATCTACTAAGCGTCAAATTGAAACCCTAAGCTGCTTAATTCAAACAGAAGTCAACATATTTTACCAAAAATTAAGCCCCACAAACCCCACTAAACGTATCTTATCGGTGACATACGAAGGAAAAATAATCCAGTTGGAGTTATGAACATGATAAGCCACAATACTCTCAGAACTTTCAATACAAGAAATGTATGATAATTGGAAAAGAGAAATCCTCTTTGAGCTTGACGCTAGAGAGTCAAGAAACAGAATTCGAGTCCAGGGACGCTCGGTCTTATGATGCACGTGACCAGTGAGCTAACTATCAGCTTGAGTTCTTATAATCTTTCATATGACTTTCAAACAAAATGAACTCATAGAATAAACAAGTGGTTCTTTGTTTTTCTGTCTTTTTTTCCAGGTGGCTACAAAATGGCTCAGTGCATCCTGGGGCTGACAATGAGAATATCAAAAGCCACGAACAGATCTTTCGCGCCTGGGATCGAGCACGTATTCCATATTTTAAGCCGGGGACCGTTTCTACAATTAGATACATCGATAGGTTTGACAGCGCCTCTGGAGTCGCACTAGCTTCCGAAAATTGAGAGCTGTTTAGCACACAACACACTCGTGGGTGTGCAATTCATTTAATAGCTTTGAACCGAAGCGTTGCCTAAACAATCGTCTGCGTGTTTCGCGGTGCAAGAGTATTATTTTAAACGTTTGTGCTTTGGTTTCGCGCTGCATTATAGTTCCACTTAATTAAATTTTTGCAGCCCCGCCTTTCATTTAAAAGGAGTTTATGGGTTTTTGCAAGAAATATAAAGCGTGTTGCTAATTATATTCGAGTGTCTTTTCTTGCTCTCTACGACTAAATGACAGGTAAAGACAACCAAAAAAAGTACTTCTATACGATGTTACGTGTGCTGTAAGAATGCCATAATCAAGAACTTGTGCGATAACACATTTCTATTGCAAGTGGTGACAATAAAGAGGTCTCCAAACGACTTCTCATTTTCACTAACTTTTAGTACTTTGTGATGACTTGCTAGCATGGGTCTTATAAAGGTAAAACGGATGAACGATGCTCAGTCCAGTAACTCGTGACTGTCCTCATCGCTGTACTCATTGTCGTCAGAACACGACTCGAATTCCATCTCTTCTGTCTGCAGTTCTGCAGCATACAAATCTTCTGTATTGTCAGGACACTGAAGATTCTGAATTGCATCCGTTAGTTCCCTCACTTTTCCTCGAAATGCCTCAGTCGTCTTTTCACTGTCGATCCCTTTCGACAACGGCAATTTTGACAGCATCGCGTCTTTCAATCCACATAGTTTTACTACGTTCAGTCGACCGAAAGAAGTCACACAAACAACTTTGTCCCCTTCAGCTGATACAGCCATGCTAACGATGCTTTCCCGTCCTTGTGCAATTTTTATGAAGGCAATGGCTTTCCACTCACTTAAGTCCCATAAGAACACAGTACCATCTACGCCATAGGAAACTAGATAACGGTTTCCTTTCAGAAACTGACAAAATTCGACTTTGCCCAAATGCGCACATGGTAGTGGCCGAATAGACTGATCTGTTGATGCTTCGAGCGAGCAGAGGAGAATTCTGTCTGCACTGCAGTAAGCTAACAGGTCATTTTCTGGTGAAAGTGCACAATGAGTGAGATTGTAGACTTCGGTGTAAGGCTTGCCAGTCTCAACTCTTCTCAGTAAGCGACATGGATGCGAGGAATGATCCCAAAATTCGATGTAAAATCCAGAGCATATTATTAATTCCGTATTGTTTGACGAAAAACAAAAGCAACGATCTTCAGATGTCAGTTTTGGTGAGTCAAATGATGCTGATAGAACTTTCTCTCTAACATTCCATACAAAGAAAGACACGCCACTGCTTCTCCGTATACAAAAAGAAGTAAGGTACTGTCCGCTGAGAATGTGAAATGCAGAACAATGAACTCCTCATTTTTTTGAAAAATTGGGACAGGAAAATGAGAATTGAACCTCGTATTTGTTTCAAAAATTGAGCCAGGACGCTTACCATCATCATCAGTACATGCCAGCATGGTACGATACAGTAATATCTTAGTACTTTCATGAGTCACAATTAATTTTCCGTCGGGTGAAAATTGACCTTTCGTCACCTGATCTCTCTGATGGAAGTCAAGAGGACGTAAGCGAGTCTCGGAAACTATGCATCCTTCGTGATCCACAGTCTTCATTGCCACAAGCCACCAATTTGAATAAAGCACCAGAATAATGTCAGCGGAAGCAAAGGCCACTTGTACTATTTCCTTCACAGCTGGGACGAAAAATTGCCTAAGCAAACCGCTAGAAAAATCATTGAGAAAGATAATATTTTCCTCATCATCGCCTTGAAAACGATATCCTGCTTGTCTTTCAGGAAAAAAAGACAAGGGAATTTCGTCAGACACACTAGTTAGAATGGAACCAGTCGCTAAAGACAAGGAGTGCAGTGACCTTTTAGAAGTCAAATACAACAAAAATGCACTGTTGTAAGTGAAAGCAAAACCCACGACCTTGTTGATAACATGCACTGGGTTTTCCCAATCAAGACTATGTTTGTTTTGGTACAAGTGAACTGTGTACACGTGAACTTTCTCATACAAGTGATCTGTCTCACACAAGTGAACCGTCTGATAGCCATCAAGAAGGAAAGCGACCCATTTTCCATCTGGCGATACACAAGGAAAGATGCTAGTAAACTGTTCTTCCTCTTTCACATCAGAGAGATTCTGCAGTTCTAATAGCGTATTTGTGAGCGTCTTAGTGGAAACATGAAATGCCTCCTGAAACGAGAACCTCCGGATCGACTTTACCTCACTTCCAGTACAGCATTGGCAAACGGTGATCAATAAAGCAATATTACAAAGTGACAGCTCCTTGTCTATACCGGAGAAAAGGTTCCCACATCTTTCGAGCGCAGTTCTCAAGTGACAAAAGTAATTGAACGGGCTCATCTGAACACCCGAGGAAAAGGCCTGCTCAAGAGCAGATCTACCAGTCTGCAAATTCCAAACTTGATATAGAAATATCCTAGAGTAGTGAGTGATGATGAAGTCACGCAGATCTGTCAAACTTGGTGTCTCACATTTACGGCGTAATGTGCAATACCGGCATTCTTTCTGGAATATTCTCCGGGAAGACCAATCCCAATACATCATTTTCAACAGATGGCACCACTCATTGTGGTGCGTTCTTCCTAGAACATTCAACAAGTTTGTCATCGCTGGAAAATTGGTGTTATATTCCATTGCATCAGACAGATGTGCCATCCTACCAGGAAAGCAACTACAAATCGTTTCACTCTCCTGGCAATGAGTAATTTCCTCTGCGGCCCACAAGCAGATGTAATGCAACAGGCACGATGAACAACACCTTTCATTCGATAAGAATGGTCTGAAACTGCCGCGTTTTACTACAATCCACTTTCTATCAAGACTAAATGAGCCCCATACGTGCGTCTGCTCATTCCCTGAAAACTGAGGGAATTCCTCCAGCTTTCCTGTTTCTACAGAGAGCCAACAATCAAGCCGCCCAAAAAACAAAAACTTGCCATCTGGGGAGAATTCCAGGCAGTTATTCCCAAGAACTAAATCTGAATACCGCTCCACCATGATATCGTAAATCACTTCAAGCGAACAAGAATCAAAGAAAACGATATTTTTCCCGTGTCTATTTATACGAGCCAACATCTTCCCATCTGGAGACTTAGCAAAGTTGCTCCACTGAAGAGGCTTATACTCGTACGAGGGGGCGCCGATACACGGTTCATACTGACGCCTAGCAGGCAAAATCCGCGAATTGCACTGTAGCCTAGTGGTTGACACGCCAGCTGGGATAACAACGTTGTCTTGGACCACTTTAGAAGCATCCTGTAAGCAAGAATGCAGAAAATGAGGACATTCCGAGAGAACAAAAATATTTCTTTCAAGAGCCAAGCACACCTCACGGAGAATTTCTTTCTTGCCGTCATCGTAAAACTGACAGTCAGCCGCCACCTCAAAATCCTTAATAAGAGAGTAGATCTCAATTTTGCTCTGTATTCTCTTTTCAATATATTTGAAACTTGTCAAACAACTGAAAACTGTTTCCCATGAATCCTTCCATGGAAATCCAGGCAAAAAGTGAAGGCCAAAGCTAGGAATGTAGTCAAGGAAGTCGGGTTCAATGAAGGGAACGCCCTGAGATTGTTGATGTACAAAGCGGAAGAGAAGTTCAAGGATGACATCTTTGAGATAATTCTTTCCAGTGTTCCTGTCAATGAACAGTTCTCGAGCCTTGTCCTCGTCAGTCAACCACTCTGGAATCAGATTGTGCAGGAAAGCGAACGTCTTCGATGACACCATAAACAGCGAAAGAGCATCTAACACATGCTGCTTGTACATACTCCATTTTTCTCTCTGGAGGATGTACGAAATAAACGAGACAGGAAGCGGAGCAGGAGCGGCAATGGCACAACCAAACAACTTCTTGAACAAGGAAGATCCCACTTTGTCAAAAACACGCTTGAAGTTTTTTCGAAGGAAGTTGTCAAAGTTTCCAGGGAATCGATCATCAACCAGCTGAAATGACTTACCTGATTGCATTGGAGCGTTCAAGTCTTCGGCAATGTAGAACGCATACAAAAATGATCCACTGCACTTCGTAACCAAGTCATCCACCGATAAGGTGAGGCGGGAGAAGTCTACATTGTTTCTCAGAAACAATTTGATGTCCTGCTCATGCTGCTGATAAAAATTGTCATATTCAACATTTCCGGCACAAATTCTTACACAAGGATTGTACTTTTTCAAACTGAGCTGCACCGTGTTTTCCGGGCGACTGGTAATAAAGAATAGAAGCCAGTTTGGAAGCAGAGGAAAGCGGTTCATTATAAGATCAAGGAAATCTTCCCTGGACTCATACTGCGTCTCATCCAGAGCGTCAATGACGACTAACGTTCTCTGGGTAGAGTGGCACATATAAAGCGGCTCCTGCAATAACTTAGTAAACAATTCCTGAACACCTAGATTAGAATTCCCTAACATCTTTGCTACACCACCCACCCCTCCCATAATACTATTGTACTCACTACTGCATTCACAGAGATGACTGGCAATAGTCCCAAGAAGGCACCTGGGATCATTTCTTGTGTTATCATTGTAACGGCAAAAGTAGGCGGCACCTAAGTGCCCAGCTTCCCTTGAACGCTGTGCCAGGACTCCCGCCATCACACTTTTGCCCACGCCTGGGTCACCTAAGAGAACATACGCTCTGGAGTCGCCAGGATCACTGAACCATTTGTCAAAATCTTTTAAAGCCACTGTCTTGTAGCTGGGTCATGACGTGCAGCAAGAAAGGCGATGTCTGATTCACAGTTGGCAATTTCTGCAAAAAAAGTAATATATAAAAGGATACTTCAACTTAGTTGACCTCATTCACATTTTCAGGTGCCCTCGGCAAAGAACGTGAACGTAAACAACTGAAACCAATTCTTCAGTTTTCGGAAGGTCATATTTCAATGCCGAGTTATTTCAAAACTGTTTACGTAAAGCCCATATACATAGGCGATTTCCCTTGAGTCAGATTCCTGGTCACCAGGTAGCTTATTGTACCGGAAACTCTGTCTTCCTTATAGGAAAAATGACCAATTTATTTCAGTTAGCGATCTTTTTAGTTGTTTGCTGTAGATATAGTTCATTTTCCTCCGTTCTACAATTGTTCAATCTAAAATTGTTCAAATTACCATAATTTATTTGGGGCTGGTTTGACTTCTGCTGATTTTCCAGGTAAGTAACACGTTGCTGTACGTCTTCTTGTTCTTGCTTGACGACCTCTTGTTGATGTTCTAATTTGTCAACTCTTTCCCTAAATTCCTCAAGAAGTAGCTGAGAATCATGTAATGCCTTCTTCACATACTCCCTGTTTACCTCTTCTTCAAATGCCATCTTGTCTATGTCATTCTTCAATGCATTCACATCTTGTTGAACCATCTTTACCAGATCAGGATTAATGGTGGCATTCAAGCACAGTATAGCACCTTTGAGAGAAGCAAGGTGTGAGTATTAATACATATCCTAACTTATTTGTGTTAACAATAATTGCCATTGAAAGCCTTCTGATACAAGGCCCTAGTTTTTAAGCATTTCTGTGTTTTGTTCACGGAAGCCGAGCAGAAAGATTTGCTATTACTTACTTACTTACTTACTAGTGTTTCCCAAGGAATCCTTTACCTGTCAGTCACCATAAACTATAACCTAAGAACGTCACTTCACTCAACTGTTCACTGGTATGTTAGTTATTCAATTTATCATTTCAAAGGATTGGTTCTGACATGGGTTCTGCATGCATGACTGAACCAGTCAAAGTATGTTTGTGCCACATCTACTTCCAATCTACAATAGGCCATTTCTGAGTTCCCTTGTGCCTCTGTTTCAAAAGGAGTCTAGGTGCGAAACCATTCTTATGCAAATGAGTTTGATTTACAGGAAATTAACATGCAGGCGGATACATTTTTCATATGAAAGGTTTCGCACTTAGACTCGTTTTGAAACAGAGGCACAAGAAAATTTGAAAATGGCCTACTCTTTGATATGAATAGATTAATTAAGGACGTTCGCGCGAAAATCTTCTAACATTGATTTTTGACTGAAAATTTTACCATTGAAAGATGATGAGTTAGTGATGCCAGATATGTAAAAAAAATTGGGGTCACCGACTTTGTTTTGGAGAGAACATGCCCGG
>JAHPZR010004046.1:20000-32500 GCA_019787425.1 Platygyra sinensis
AAAAACTCACAAGTGCGACAAGTCGTTTTTATTCCCTAAATAGAATTGTTTTCGGTAGTACGTTTCATGGCGTCGTCTTCAAAATTCCTGCCGTCATTCAGTAAATATTTTGCAGCTGATATTTGTGTTTCCTCTCCGCTGTCCTGTTCATTCTCGATATTCATTTCGGTGAGTAAAATTGGATTTAGTAATTGCCGTTTTGTCTTCGAAATGACTGGCCGTCAGTAGGTAAAAATATTTGTGTTTACTTTCTGTCGTCCTGGACGTTCCCGGCCGTCATTCGGTATATGGTTGTGTTTAGTACGTTTCGTCTCCATAATTGCCGGTCCACGGGTTTATAGTACATATATTTGTTGCACTCTTCCAGGCTGCCATCCGGCAAACATATTTGCCTTGAATTCGTCTTTAGCATTCGAGGTCCCATTTGGTTTGTGAATGTATATATTTCAGTTTTTTAGCCTGTTTTTTAAAATTTTTGAGCCATCACTCAGAAAATATTTATCCACCTCGGCCTTCGGCCTCTGTGGATAACACCCTCCTTGATCTTGCAGAATTCGTCATATCCTACTCAGCCTCATTCAATAATTGCCCGTATTATCAAGTATATTGTATTTGCATGCTGGTATTTCTTTAATTAGTACAGCTAATCATTCGAATCGAATGCTAGAGCAATGATTGACTCTAAAGACACTAGTCAGCTCTACAAACTCAACTCACCCTGTAGCTGCTACAGCTTGGCATGTTAGATTTCCTTACATGCCGGTACAGCAACAAATGTGACTCAGTTTGTGTTAAATTATCTCTTCATTGCAGTCCAGGAACTGACAGAAAAGTGATAGTGATAAGTTCAAAAAAGACGTCTGAAAAATAAACATATATAACAGCACATGTTAAGACCCTGCTGATATATTGCACAGTACAGCATTAAACCATTTACAGTATTATCACAGTTTCTCAAATGTAGTTGGCTAACAATTCTACCACCAAGCCACATGAGACGTGAATGAACGTTGTTAGTCCAGTACTTTGCGTTTCGCCGGGACAGTAAGTTTCGGGAGTGTCTCTGTCTTAATATCACTGGAAATCTTTAAACTCGTCCACAATTTTAAATAATTTTTATACAGTACATGGAAAGAAAGGTAAGCACCATTTTCTGTTTTTCCACAGTTCAGGCGAGGACGCGAGGACGCGAGGACACGAGAAGAAAAGGAGGTGAGGGAAGCACAAAGTGGGGAAGCAAATGGCGGAGGAAAGAAAAAGTTGTTCATTAAGGTGGCTGAACACAGTTTTTGATACCTCTGTTTCATTTACATTTTTCTCTAAAACCCTTGATCCTTTAGTCACCAAAAATGGCAGCAAGCAAGTTAACAACACAAACTTCAACTTTTTGATAATTAAGCTGACGTATGTACCGTTGCCATGGCAACATGATCAAATATAAACAGGTGTTTAAAATCGGTTTTGTTTATTTGCAGAAAATCTAGTCCTTAGATTTTCTTTATAATTTGCATGCAACAAGCTTGTAACGATACTCGCAAGTTAGCGCTATTTTAAGAATAATTTAACAAACAGATCTTTAATTATCCCTCTTTGAAGGTTCACTGGCATATCTTGAATTTCCTTTGTTAAAGTTCAATTTTTTTTCAATCCTCCAGTTACTTATTTCCTAAAGTATTTTCGTGCCAAATTTCGTGAAATTCTAATGAGTGGTTCTCGAGAAATAAGCGCCTCCGAGAAGTCAATTTTTCACTCAATCGCACTTTTTTCGACTTACTACGCATGCGCTGCATTTAACTGGGTTCTTTTAGCAACAAAGAAATAGCAGAGCTGAGTTCTTTGCATCGTTACCTTTCTAACATACCTTTGTAATAAAAGAGTAAAACCATCAATTCAATACATTGTGTTCATTTGTGAAGAAAAAAAAAGTACAGATAGCGCAGACATTGAGCAAATAAAATGTTCGCTCTATTTCTGCCATGCTTGTTTTTATGCAATACTTGTGCGCGCGCTGAATCGCATTTGCAAGAGCGCGCGCCAAAACTGTGTTCGGCCACCTTAAGGTATTCAAGAAATTTCCTCTTCAATCAATGCCTCTTTTTTGGCATGTAAGAACACATTTTTATTTTGTAAGTCAGTTTTATGAAAGTCAGTTAACAAAAATTGACAGTCAGACATAAAAAAGATTTACTGACAACAGCAAACTCCTTTCCTAATATTAATAAACGGCATGGAATGCATGCAGAAGCGATGACGTTTCATTTTGCTGGCACGTGCAAAATCAAGATTTATTTATAAGGGGTATTTGAAAACGGAATTTCAGTTCATTCATCAACAGGGATGTGAGAACAATTTTCTTTCCTATTGCCTTTATGCATGTACAGCATCTGCCTACTGAAGACGCTGAGGGACTGGAAAAAGTGGACGTGTGGATGAAAATAGGTGCTGATTTATTAACAAAACACTTGTCTTTTAACCGGTTTATGCTTTTCGGACTGCATTACGGCTAGTTGGTTATGGTAAAATAATCTCTAAGTGTTTAGTTCATGAGGGTGCAGGCCAAATCAAATATCAACTCTTAATTAATTACTACCTCCCAGAGTGCATTTCGTTTTCTATGGAAGGATAAATCATATGCAACATAAGCTCGAATTTTGCTTGAACTGCCAGCGAACGGAAGTGACTGGTCTGTTGATTATTTCAAATAAATATTTCTTCTTTCCCCAATGTGGAAAAATACGAATTCAAATCTGTAACCTTTTTCAACATGCTCAAACACTACAAAATCAACTTCAATCTTTGCTGATAAAGTGAAACATGTTAACGATTGTTTAAAGTACAGCAACAAACGCAAAAACAACAAACAGTATGCTCATTGTGTCGCTCTGAAAGGAACACCTTATTATCTATCACCAGAAACCAATACATGAATTTTGTCAGGGAAACAAATAACCAAGGAAGCAAGGAAAGAGAGAAGCATGGATGCAAAGTAGTAAGAAAGAGGGGAAGTGGTAAAACAGGGAAGCGGGGAGGCAGAGAAGCAGGAAAGTGGGTAAGCAGGGAAGCTGTAAAGCTAGGGATTCAGGAAAGGAGGGAAGTGGGGAAGCAGGGAAGAGTGGAGAGCAGGAAAGTGGGGAAGCAGGGAAGCAGGAAAACAGTAAAGAAGAGAAGCAGTGAGGTTGGGAAGGGGGAGAGTGTGGAAATAGGGAAGTGGGGAAGCAGGAAAGCAGAGAAGCAGGGAAGCTACAAAGCGGGGAAGCAGGGGAGCTAGGTAGCAGGGAGGTAAGAAAAGGGAGCTGGAAAAATGTGAAAGTAGAGAAGCAGGTAAGCAGAGTAGCCCTGGGAAATAGGGAAGCGGGAAAGTAGGGAAGCTGGGAAGCAGGAAAGTGGAGAAGAAGGGAAGCAGAGAGGTGGGGAAGCAGGAAAGTCGAGATGGAGAGAATTAGGGAAGCAGGGAAGCAGGGAGGTTTGGAACCTGGGAGGTGGGGAGGCAAGGGAGTGGGGAGGCAGGGAAGCAGGGAATTTGGGAAGTGGAGAAGCAGGAAAGTAGAGAAGCTGGAAAGTGGTAAAGCAGGAAAGCTGGGAAGCGGGGAAGCAGGGAAGCGGGAAAGAGGGGAAGAGGGAAAGCAGGAAAGCAGGAAAAGTGGGAAGTGGGAAAGAAGGGAAGTGGAGAAGTAGGGACGCAGGAAAGTGGAAAAGCAGGGAAGAGGAGAAGCAGGGAAGCAGGGAAGCAGGGAAGCAGGGAAGCAGGGAAGCAGGGAAGCAGGGAAGCAGGGAAGCAGGGAAGCAGGGAAGCAGTGAAGCAGTGAAGCAGGGAAGCAGGGAAGCAGGGGAGCAGGGAAGCAGGGAAGCAGGGAAACAGGGAAGCAGGGAAGCAGGGAAGCAGGGAAGCAGAGAAGTAGGGAAGGAGAAAAAAAGTGGGGAAGCAGGGAAGCAGGAAGTAGGGAGGTATGGGAAGCAGGGGAGAGGGGAAGCAGGATAGCAGGGAAGAGGGGAAGCAGGAAAGCAAGGAGTAAGGGAGGAAGGGAAGTGGGAAAGCAGGGAAAAGGAGACGCAGGGAAATGGGGAGCAGGGAAGCAGAGAAGTAGTGAAGCAGGGAAGCAGGTAAGAGGGGAAGCAGGAAAGCAGGGAAGTAGAGAAGCAGGGAAGCAAGGAAGAGGGGAAGCAAGGAAGCAGGAAAGTGGGAAGACAAGGAATCAGAGAAGCAGGGAAGCAGGATAGACATGTTCATCTCTTGCTAATGAGTTTCCCTAGGGTCTCCAAGGATGATGGCTGTCTGTCCGAAGGAAATCATAAAAGCCTATCGTTTCCTGAGGTATGGTCACTTGCGAGAGAAAAAGACAAGCCATTTGGAAATGTGCAGAGGGGAAAAGAACAAAATGGACATCTGAAGTCCAGCTGGGTATCAAGGAGTCTATTGAATGATGTAGGTTAAATAAGGAGATAAGTCACATCACAAGCATGAATGTAAGAGATTCAAAGCTACAAGCTTGCCCTTGAAAACCTTGCCCTTGAAAGTTGCTGCCAGCACAACAAGCTGTTGTCCTCTGTTAGGAGACACTTAAAACTCCTGGCAAGCCGCATTACTGCCATGATCTTAGATGTGAGGATATCTAACCAATGCTTGCGGTAATCATATTATAAAATAATGGAAATTGGAAATTTGGAAATTTTCGGAATACATGCATGTTCACAGAAACAATAATTTTCTGGCCTTCAGACAAATTTTGTAGAATCTTCGAAATCTTCAGAAAATCATGAAAAAGGTTGTAATTAGCATGTATACGCATTCTCCAGACAATCTTTTCTGTGAACATTTTCCAAAAATTTCCAAAAGTTGCTAAAGATTTCTGCAAGATAACCAAAGACTTCTGAGGAAGAAGCGATGATGTTTTGGTCATATAGTAATTAACACATCTGCTAAGTACTTTTTAAGAGATTATGTAACAATAGCAATGGTGATCCTTTTTAGTAACCATGGCGACACCAATATCCTCAAACATGAAGGATAAAAATAGTATCTTCACTGCGCATGATGAAGATATGATTTTCAGTGAAAGGAAAAATCCTGGTATTTAACTGGTGTGTAATATATAATAATCAGAGTTACATGACATGTAAAAAAATCATGTTACAGCTTTTGTTTACATATTAAATTGTTACAACTAACTGAGGTGACTTGCGGGTGATGCTCGATATATCAAGTCAATATATGCATCTATTGTCTCGTTCTATTGTGTTATTGTGTAAGGGATAAGGATCATTGTTGTGTTCTTTGTGACGTAAGTCGAGATTTGCTATTCACTTGGTATATCGTGCACCAGCCTGACTCTCTATGCTGCCTTTTATTTTGATTAACCAGGGAGGGAGCAGAGGCTTTATGTGTGACATGTGCTGAGGGCAAATTGATTACCATGATGAATGAAAAACAGCTAAAACACAGATATTCATAAATTTCTGGAAAACACCTTTGCTAAAAGTGATTAAAGATATGTGACACACAAATTTTGTCAACTTTTCGCAAAAAAGGCCTCACAATATACCCCCTTTGCCACCCTCAAATCAAGAATTCCAGATGTAGTCAATCAGTAAACCCATATTAACTGATATCCTTCAATAACAATCGGCATCAAAGATTGATATTGATTGTGAGTAATGGAAAGTTATCAAAGCAAAATGGTTGTGACTTTGATTTTGATCAATTAATATTGCTGATAGCAATCAATAACGATTGATTCATCATTTGGTATTGATTGGCTGTGTTTTCACGACAACCACTGTCTCACTTAACATTTCCGAAGGTGTTTTGTTTACAGACTTCCTTAAGCGACTTAAAATTGATAGGTGTAATCACAAGTAAATTAAATTTCATAATGTAATTGAGCAGAGCGCCCTGGTGAGTAAATCAGTTTGAATAACATGGCGGAGATCCAAACGAAGCTTGTATTTAAGTTTTCCCTCCTATAATTACCATTTTTATACAATTAGTTTGCTCCCAACAAAGGAACTGATTTCAGCAAAGGTTGAGATTGCTTGCACTTAAAGGCAGGAAAATAGTAACGGAGGTGTCTATCAATCGCAGAGAAAAATACCTGGAAAAATATACCCCAGAAGAAAAATCACATTGGTTTAAAACCACTGCGCAGGTAACATTTGGTGTGAACATGTCCGCATTTCTAGGCAAACGTTTCATTTCATTTTTCTGCAATTTGGTAGTTATTTCGACCTGACATGTGGACGATTCCAGTGAAGAAGCGAGTAGCTGTTATATTTTGATTTGACAGCTGTCAGATGAATAACCACATTAGAAACTCCTCATTGCCCAAAATTAATTTATTTACCAACTCGTTTAAGCTACCTGGTTTGGTGGCTCAAATTCAATAACAATTCTATTGAAGTTTTCCAACTTGCTTCACTTTTAAGCAAGTTGGAAAAGTAACTGTTTTCACGGGAATTCCGGTGGTCACTCGTCGAGTGACCTAAAAAACGGCTTGTGAAAACACGGAAATTGTGTGTTAATTAACTTATCTAAAATTAGTTTTGTCTTTTTTTACAAGTATGATCAACAACATAATGTTCAACAGAAGCAACATTATAAGCTAACAGAAACATTCTGGGCTTTCCATCTTTCTTTGCCAGTTTCCAACACCAGAAGAGGCTCAGGCCAGAGTTAAGTGGTTTAAAACCCTACAGTCTCACTGTAACATCAGCATTTCGGTGAAAAAAAAAATAAACAACACTGTCAACGAGTGTTCTAGTGATTTCAGTTATTTGCATATTTCTCAACTGATAACAATTAGATAGGAATTATTGATTGCAAGCGATTTTTGTCAATTGATAGCAATTGATAACAAAACATTTTCTGTGAGTTTGATTGTTGTCGATTGATTTGACTGATTTTGGATATCGATTGTTTTCGATTACCTACGCCTGGACAATATTCCATTCTTAAATCATTTAAGGTGGCTCCCTAGAGTTTTACTGAGACTCAATAGTGCACTACCATTGCCTGCCAAACGTCAGTATTAATCGCGCGTTCAAAAATGACGCAAGTAACCCTAAGCAGAAACGAAATCACTTCAGCACTTGAAAGGCGTTAAATCACTTCGGTATATGTAGCAATAGTTTCAAACTCTGTTCAAACATGTGTTTAAGGCTTGAGGGCCAAAAAATATGACAAAAAAGCTCTATAAATAACCGCTAAAAGAGCTCTAATTTACTCTTGCTTTCTCGCACGCGATACATGGCGTCACATGAGTGCGCGCCAAAATGAATACCCACGCGCGATGCCACGCGTGTTTTTCTGATTTTTGTGACGTCACGTGAGAAAATAAATGCTAAGTTTCACGCGTTTCCTTCGGTGAATTTTTTTTAAATTTGGCTCAGTTGTAACCACATACAATTCCTATAAAATACCCTATTTTTGTTAAAATCTGTCAAAGCTAATCTCATATATTTAGAATAATGACAAATTACAGAATATTGGAAAAACCGTCTGAACAACCTTGACTTTTTACCAGTTCAAAATGTCAGGCAATATCATTTCCATGATGTGGCGAAATATGAAAAAATTTCACCGAAGGAAAGTGTAAATATTAAGGAGTTTAGGTCAAAATGAGGAAAATATCTGCCTGTCATTAGATGAGATGTTACCATGGTAACAGTCTTAATCCAAAAATTGACAACCAAAACATAAGCCTTATTTTAACAGTACCTATACTGGTAAATTTCCAAGGGGAAAACTTTAAGAGAAATTAACTACGTTTCCTTTGGGTTTCGACAAAACACTGACCCCCGGTCAACTGACCCCCTACTGACCCCCCACTGACCCCCTTACTGACCCCCCTACTGACCCCCTATAAAATCAATGGGAAAATGAAAATTAAAAAGCCCAGAACTATCAATGAGACCCGATTCAAGTTCAACAATAAATTTAGCTTACCAGAAATTTCCAAGATGGCAGTCGCGCTGCAGATTTCCGACTCCCTTCTCATTTGACTGAAGGATTTGTCACAGAAAATCGAGCACAGAATAAGTTGGAATATCAGCAAGCATGGCATTTGTGCCTGCTAGAAAATAAAATTAAGCAATAAAAATAGCGAGGAAATTCTGGCAAAAAAACACGCACGCAACTAACTGCGAGCGACACGCACATGCTTACATCAGTTTGTAGTTCCAGGTTCCTCGCCTTCCGCATGCACAAACTACGTTACACATGGCTTTAATCACAATTATGCAGCCATTACTAGCACAAAAAAGCTATGTAAGAAAATGATTAAATTAGATTGAGTTACCTTGAGAATCCGTGGTCTTTTTGACGACTTCATGCACCAACGAGAACAAGGCGAGGGGCCTGGAACTACCTCATGAAATTTGTCTTCCGGTTGAGGTTTAGGCGCGTGTTCGTGGCACGAGCAGTCATCGCGATCCTTTCATGAGCCTGTTCATTTTTGCTTTATTTTCCAATGCATACGAAAGCAATATTTGGTGATATTCAATCTTATTCTGTGCTCGATTTTCCGTCAACAAAATATGCACTCAACGGTTAAAGGAGAGTCGGAAATCTGCAACGCGTCCGCCATCTTGAAAGTTTCAGGTAAGCTAAATTTATTAATGAACTTGAATCGGGTCTCATTGATAGTTCTGGGCTTTTTAATTTTAATTTTCCCATTTATTTTATAGGGGGTCAGTAGGGGGGTCAGTAAGGGGGTCAGTGGGGGGTCAGTAGGGGGTCAGTTGACCGGGGGTCAGTGTTTTGTCGAAACCCGTTTCCTTTCATAACTCGTGCTCTATAGGGAGGATGTTTCGTAATAACTCTAGGGAGCCACCTTAAGTGCTGTACATTGATTGATAGAAGACTCATAAGCAGGCTGATCATACATGATCGCAATACCTCAGCATGTCATCAGTATGATCACGCTCTATAAAAGCATTTGGTGTGAAAGGAAGCAAGGCAATGTTGTAAATTTTGACTTCCATTGGCCCAATTTATTTTGAATGAAGGAAAAGGCCCCACAACATCACGTAGAAGGCCATGTCTGCTAAACTGCGACGAGGCCAAGTTGTGTAGGGTAAACAGCAAGTGAGCCATCTTAGCCATGCGATCCTCACGGGCTTATAGGCTTTAACTGCGAGCTAGCAACTTTTTAGGGTAGCTTGGGGCGGGGGCTATTCAGGCTAACCAGGTTCTATTTAGACTAACCAGACTGGTATTTTATGGGCTTACGGGAACTGCTTGGATGGCTCGCATGTTATAGATTCGTTTGCTTGAAATGTGCTCATCAGTAAGTTCACTTTAGAAGAGTTTTTGGCTTACCTTCAACGAAGCACCATCTCTTCGACTGATCTTTTAGAGTCTTCCCTTTCAATGGCCAAAAGTGTAGTTACGGAAAATATACCAAAAGTTAAACAAACTGAGGTCGAGCAAGGCCAATTGACACAATTGAAGGTAGCAAGCAAAACGAAAGCACTTTATGTGCTTCCGGGTATGGTACGCATCCAGTTCCCAGGCTTCTTCACACTCATTTGGCGTGACGGTATAAGCCAATCACCCCCACGACACATCCGTGGATTGTATCATGGAGGATCATGGGTTGTTTTCCAGTCTCACGGGAGACTGTTGGGGAATGGACATCTGTGAGAACGGAGTAACTTTTGGGCGTAGGGATGTCAGTATAATTATTATTTCGGCCATACGAACCCTAAGTTAGTTTTAATACGACTTCATGTAAATAATTTCCAGACAAAACTGGATGACTTCTTCATCGTCAGCTATCCAATCGGAAATTAGGGGGAAATATTTCTTCGTTTTTTTTTCTCTCAAAGTTTATTGATAATGATGGCGAACTCACAGATTATTTGAATAACTGCAAGCTAAGGAATCTTCAGAAAATAATATCTGAAAGTCAATTAAGGTGGCTCAAAACACTTTCCAGCACTTTCCAAGACAGACTTTGATGGCTCACTCAAATGTCCGAAATTTCTGGCTGAGTTGATTGTTAAATCATGGCATGATAAAACTGCCCAGTCATTAGTGAATACGTTGGTATCATTTTCGTGAAACAGCTGGCTTCCATACAAAACAGTATGTTCTGCATGCTAAAAACACCCTTGATTTTAGCTTTAAGTACTTATGCTTCAAAAACATCCGAGTGAAACCTTTTGAATTATCGAATTTTTAATAGGCAGGATAAAAGAAAACTTTTGGCAAAGTTTAAAAACGTTCTGTATGGAGCTATGAGTTTCCTTAAATTTTCCAAAATTTAAGGTGGCTGTGAACCCCATGTACTAAATGATGCACAATACCACCTGGCCTGCAGTTTGCAGTCTACATTTTCACCCCTAGTATAAATATCTGAAAATATCTTTAAAAGGGCGCCGAGTTTTACGTAATGCTCAGAACAGAAATCATTATATTAGTCAGTTAAAAACACAACATCTCCACAAAGCCCACAGTGAACAAATGACTGAAGCAAACTCAGAGACCGAGGGATGACTGCGCATTTAAATAATGAGTAAGGGTTATGAATGATCACACAAGGTCAACTTGGCCTCCGTCAACAAGGATAATTTTTCCTTAATTAAACGCTCGGTAAATTTGCATTGGGGTGAGGGTTGGCTCCGGTTCTGGAAGACCATAAAAATGGGGCTTACCAAAAATATGGGGCTTAATTGTTATATTGTGGGTTAGTTTTGCGTGGTGTCGCAAAAATCGTCTTTATTTTTACTGCTGATAATATTAAAGTGGAAACTCGACTTACGGCTGTCACGTTCAAACAGCCACCTCGTTCTGTTATTACGTCTAGTTTATTCTGGTCCTAAATAACAAAAGCTCAATCAGTCATAGTCCTATTTAGAGAACCCCGTGAACACCTCGTTAATTCAGCCAGATTTTTGTGGCCCTTTGGTGGTCGAATTAAATGCTATGATACTAATAACAACTCTTTTAACGTAGCTAACAGTCAAAAAGCTTGGAAAACAAACTCTTTACGGATTAAGGAATTTGGTCGTTCATTTCAGCAGTTAATTGGGAAAGGAGAAATCGAAATGTGCTCAAGATGTCCTCAGAAATCGATGCTCCGTTTTTCTTATCAATGTCGCCGTTTGTCGTAAATTTATCACCCTTTATTATTCAACGTCGAGGGAAAGTTTGTCTGTCAATAGATTTTCGTTTTGTTACTCAGTATTTAGTTCACTCTAATGGCATAATAAACGTTTTTACGTATTTTATATTCAACCAGAGTTACCGCCGTGGCCTTGTCAGTCCTTTCTCGTATTTTTTCCTCGTACTGTTCCATATGTGGCTGAAGGCAAGAAATGGAAGTACCGGCGGTCACGTATTGGACAGGAATCGTACGCCGCTTCACATGGAACCGTGAACTTTGGAATGGACTCTGACACTAAGGATATTGTTCTCACAGGGCCGGGGTACACTCAGTGGAGAGTGCTGAGCTCAAAGTGGTTGAGAATGGTAACATGCAGAAAGTGAAAAGGTCCTTGTTGGGCCAAGTGGTTCATACCACACAGGACCTTTATCCCAGTTTCTGATCTGTTTACGTAGCATTAAACGACCAAAGTATTACTACTCCCCCCTGGATTGGGTGTTAGTCCATAGATAGGAGGTTACTCCCCCCAAACAGGAGAGAGGCACTGTGAGAGTAAAGTATCTTGCCTTAGAACACAGCGCAATGCTTTCGACCAGGGCTCGAACCAGGACCGCTCGATCCTGAGTCTGACGCACTAACCATTTGGCCACTGCGCGTACCGCAAAAGTAAAAGTGAAGCAGACTCGTGAAAACAAAAAGCTAAATAACTTCCCTTGGTTTTTATTTTCGAGTTTGAAAATAGAGGGGATCACTTGTCATTTGCTCAATTCATTTCTCTAGATCTCTGTTAAACTAGCTACGTTATCAGTATTTTTCTAGTGCTCGGGATGAGCTCGTCGCGCCTCGCATGAAATGAGCTGATCGCGCATTGGGCGGGATTAGCTGGTCGCGTTTCGCCGAGGATGATTAATTGACTAGGCTCTAAGTTCCAAGTTCCAAGTTCCAAGTTCATTTATTTACACTTATTCAGTTACAATATAACAACAATAAAGAATAAAAAAGAAGTAAAAAACAGAGCTGATTATACATTGAGCTAAACATAACAAAGGGAAGAGTGTGTAGCAGCCAAAGGAGCAGAGCTTTCGAGTTGGCTGCTACCACAGGACAATATAAGTGGGTGGAGGTTATACAGAACTTATAAAAAAAAACTAATTATATAAAGCTCTGGCTAGATTACATTGAAGAAGAAGAGTATATATGAGTAACAATAGCTATTAAAATTAAATAATTAAATAAATAGGGCTAGATAATACATGAAGGGTATTCAACACGCTTGACTTTCAAGTAGGAAGAGTTTATATTGTTTTTTAAAACTGTTGAATTGAAGACACTTAATTTTCATGGGTATTGTTTCCCAGATCTGTGATGCCACTACGCTAAACCTAGCCAGGCCATAAT
>JAHPZR010004046.1:42500-49640 GCA_019787425.1 Platygyra sinensis
AGCCCCACAAACCCTGCGAAACGTAGCTTGCCGCTAACATGTCTTTGCAGTACATTCATTGTACGTGGATCGGAGTGAAAACGAAGCAAAATAATCAAGTTGGGATTATGAACTTGATGAGCCATCGTACTCTCAGATCTTGACGCTGAATGGGTAAAGAAACAGAATTCAAGTCCAGGGACACCCGATCTTATAATGCACGTGACCTGCGAGCTACCAAGCGACTTGGGTTCTTATGATGCCGCCCATGATTTTCAAACCGGACGCAAATGTCATTACACAGGAAAAAAGACTTCGAACTTTGTTTTTTGTTTGTTTGTGTGTGTGTGTGTGTGTGTGTGTGTGGGGGGGGGGGGGGGGGGGGACACAATACGTGTCTTCTGAACGAAATTAATTAAAATTATTATTATTTCTTTTCACCATAGTCAGTATTAACATTAACATACATACATACATACATAAACTTTATTTCCTCTCGAATTTTAGAGTAGCTTGTAATACTATCAATATTAGTAGCTAATATCTTCGAGAAAATATAATAAAAATACATTAAAATACCATACAAAATAAATTACACACATTGAAGAAACTAGAATCTACAAAAAAAAAAAACATATATATATCCTTTATGTATCTTGTTCTCGACACCTAAATACAACATGCACATAATTCATATGGGTGTTACTTTGGCTGAGCTCTGTTTGCTGGGCAAGACCAATAAACACTCCCAAGTGGGATATATTGGCCACAGATGTGGCTGTTTATTTTGATAGCAAGCTTAGAAAGCTTAAATTACAAACATACCAAAGTATTAGCCCAGCAAAGGTGAGGGAGAAACCGCCAGAAAATGCCAAAAACAGGGAAAATGATGTGTGGAGGGAGGGAAAATTCCCTTCACTTGCCGAGAATGCTGCACAAACGAGAAGGTGGACCACATCTAGCAATATATAAGTCCCGGATGACAGAAACTCCCGCATACAAGTACTGGGCCTAGTTACGTCACAAGCTACATAAACTCATTTATTTTGGTAAAATAAATTTCCTTTATGTATCTTGTTCTCGACACCTAAATACAACATGCACATAATTCATATGGGTGTTACTTTGGCTGAGCTCTGTTTGCTGGGCAAGAACAATAAACACTCCCAAGTGGGATATATTGGCCACAGATGTGGCCGTTTATTTTGATAGCAAGCTTAGAAAGCTTAAATTACAAACATACCAAAGTATTAGCCCAGCAAGGGTGAGGGAGAAACCGCCAAAGCCCGCCATGAGGAACGAGTGAAAGGGCAGCCCCACCCAAAGCCAAAGCAACACACAAGATGGAGTATGCTACATGAACAATTTTGTAACCCTTACTCACATGATTAAAATATTAATCTACAACCATGTGGGCCCTGCTCACACGGTACTTAAAAACAATCATAAGTGATCTATAACCCAGTGGCACCTGCTCACATGGGACTGAAACAATAATGAATGGTACTCACAAGCAATAATAACTAATTGATGACCAAGTGGCTCCTGCTCACCTAGTAATGAAACAATAATAACTAATCTACAACCATGGGACCCCTGCGCACCTGGTACTCCAAAACAAGAACAACTAATCTACTGTAAAACCAAGTGGCAGCTGCTCATATGGTAGTGAAACTATAAATAAGTAACTAACTACAACCAAGTGCTCACTTAGTACTGAAACAATAATAACTGAGCTGCAACCAAGTTGCTCCTGCACACATGGTAGTCGAAAACAAAAACAACTAATCTACAACCAAGTAGGCCTTGTTCACATGGTAATGAAACAATAATATTTGAACCACAAGCAATTGGCTCCTGCTCACATGATACTCCAAAACAAGAAAAACAAATCTAGAACCAAGTGACTCCAAAAACAAGAACAATTAATCTAAAACCATGTGGCCCCTGCTCACATGGAAGTTAAACAATAATATTTAAACTACAAGCAAGTGGCTCCTGCTCACAGGATACTCCAAAACAAGAAAATCTAATCTAGAACTAAGTGACTCCAAAAACAAGATCAACTAATGTACAACCGAGTGGCCCCGGCTCACATGGTAATTAAACAATAAGTAAACTAAAACCGAGTGACTCCTTCTCACACGGTACTCAAAAACAACATCAACTAATGAACAACCAAGTGGCCCCTGCTCACATGGTAATTAAACAATAAGTAAACTAAAATCGAGTGGCTCCTTCTCACACAGTACTCAAAAACAACATCAACTAATGAACAACCAAGTGGCCCCTGCTCACATGGTAATTAAACAATAAGTAAACTAAAACCGAGTGGCTCCTTCTCACACAGTACTCAAAAACAACATAAACTAATGAACAACCAAGTGGCCCCTGCTCACATGGTAATTAAACAATATTACAGGGTTCGTACACTTATGACCTGTCAAAATTCCATGACTTTCCATGACTTTTTTCATGACTTTTTGAAATATTCCATGACCTAAGTTAAGCTATTTCCCTCCGGCAGTAGTGTCAAAAGAATCATTTATTCAGCTGAAATTACATTTGATTTTTGGACTTGCCAATTAATTTTTCAACTTTAGATCTTAATGCCTTTCATTCATAGAAAACATACTGATTTTCCATGACTTTCCATGACCTACACCTAAATTTCAGGACTTTCCAGGCCTGGAAAATGAAATTGTAAAATTCCATGACTTTCCAGGTTTTCCATGACCTGTACTAACCCTGAATAAGTAAACTAAAACCGAGTGGCTCCTTCTCACACGGTACTCAAAAACAACATCAACTAATGAACAACGAAGTGGCCCCTGCTCACATGGTAGTTAAACAATAAGTAATTAAACTAAAACAGAGTGGCTCCTTCTCACACGGTACTCAAAAAACAACATCAACTAATGAACAACCAAGTGGCCCCTGCTCACATGGTAATGAAACAATAAGTAAACTAAAACCGAGTGGCTCCTGCCCACACAGTACTCGACAAAAACAACATCAACTAATGTACAACCAAGTGGCCCCTGCTCACATGGTAATTAAACAATAAGTAAACTAAAACCGAGTGGCTCCTTCTCACACAGTACTCAAAAACAAGAACAACTAATGAACAACTAATGAACAACTAATGAACAACTAATGAACAACTAATGAACAACTAATGAACAAATAATGAACTAATGAACAACTAATGAACAACTAACAGGGTTCTCCCTAGTTTTCAGCACAACAGGTAAGGGACCTGTTCAAACCGGTAAAGCATTTAGTGAACGTTGGACGTTCCACTAAGGCTAAAAATTCGCCATCGAAAAATTCATAATGTGAATGACGCACCTTAAGGTTCAGAGGTTGAATAAAACAAAGTTAAATTCTGTTAAAAGCATTTTAATCTGATTTAATATGCCCTTTCCACACTGCTTATAAGGTAAAATGGTCTCCCGCCAATTTCGGGTGATACTCAGTATCTTTGGTGTCACTTACATGGCGTATCACTGGAAAATCAGCGGTATCCGCTACGGATCGCTTCACTACGAAAATTGCATCACTTTGCTGAATTTGTGTTATGATCGTCTCAAGTCCAGAACGTTTACGCTGTTGAAGGATATTATTTTCAAGGCTTCTTTTAAATCGTTGTCTGGAATACATTTCAAGTAGAATTTCACGGTGAAGAGTGGCTTTGTCCCCACGTGTTCGCTGTACAGTCGGCAATGCAAACGACAAGGCGATTATTTCTGGCATGGCAATCGGCTGCTTTTTCATTGCTAGTACGTAAGCTTTGTTTTGTTTGCCCCTAAAATTATTGTAAAGCTTACCTTCTACTCTTCGCGACCTCTTGTTATTGGACAAGAACGAGAACATTGTTTGCTGCCGTTTCATCGTGGAAACTGAACAACCAAAAGTTACCGAAGAACACAACATTTGCACGTGCGGAGAACTGACGAATGTCCTGACGCTAGCAGCGGAAAGCCCGCAAAAAATCACTCTTGCTTCGAAACGTACCAGTCACTGTTAACTAAATAAAGTGCACGTAGATCTATAACAGTACACTATTTATTTGTTTTATTCATAATACTTTCTTACGAGATTAGCTCACCGCAAATGCGTATTTTTTAAGACTTCTGAGCATTTGCAGGCGGTAATAAGTGCTCTCACAAGCGGTAAATTTTACCGGTTACCGCCTGATATGGAGAACCCTGACTAATGAACAACTAATGAACAACCAAGTGGCCTCTGCTCACAAGGTAATGAAACAATAATGAGTAAGCTACAACCACGAAGTTGTAGAGCTCTACCTAGAGTAATAATTGTGCATTCAGATAGGGAAACTCAATGACAGATGTTTGGTTTTTTTTTTTTCCTTACAACCACCCCTCCTAAGGGGAGGTCTGGTTTTAATTTCTCAAACCAGATTGAAGTCTTTTCTTAATTTGTAACTATGTAAATAGCTCTATCCTAAGGCATTGGATGAAAATATGAAGCTTGTTTTAGTTTGTAATGTCTGGAAACATTGTAGGGTAACCTCGTGTTTCCTTGTCATCTATTTTTATCAGTATTTTTCTCATCCTGAATAAATTATGCTATGTTTGTATAGAGGTGTACCCATACAAATTTCTAGAAATCTGAGTGACACATGTCTGTTAAGAACTCACAGAAAAATGAGACAAACCAAGTCTTCGCCTTAGTCATTGAATGAACACAATTTTTGAGCTTTGGTCACATGACAGGTGAAAACCAAGAACAAAATAATTAATCTACAACCAAGTGGAAAGTAGTCTAAAACCAAGTGGCCGCTGCACACATGGTACTTAAAAACAGTAACAATACACTGTAATTAATCTACAACCAAGTGGCCCCTGCACACCTGGCACTTAATCACAACAAAACTCAATCTACAACTAAGTGGCCCTTGCTCACATTGTATATATAAAAACAGATAACAGTTTATCTACAGCTTCAAAAATTAATATACAGTTGCATGTATGTACAACCATGTAGTTGATCAACTGTAACAGTTTTACATGACGGAACTAATTTCAGCGACCGTCAATGAATCACATGATAAAATGCAAATAGTGTTCCTTTTACTCTTGACCACTGCATACTAACTGATACTCCAGTTCACAGCTGGCACATGTTATGGTATGGATAGTTATCCTGAGTGCCACATATATACAAAATGTATCACCATCATATACTGGATACCTCTCAACAAGTCTTGCTGGAATCATGAGGGATATAGCAACAGAGCATCAAATATTCCTAGCACCAACAGATAATAATACTCCAGAGCTGCCACATGTTGTTATGATGGATGGTTATACTGAATGCAACATCTACAAAAGTAGCACAGCCAAATACTGGATACATCTGAACACATCTTGTTGGAATCATGAGGGGTATTGAACAATCTTAGCACTGCAAAAGATAATGAAAACAACCAGCAGGCTAAATGAGAGAAGTATAGTACAATAACTGTACTGATGAAAATGACCATGGAATGATCTGGAGTTCCCCAAAGCTAGCTTTGGAAGGGACTGTGTTTAGATTAAAGCAATACTATTTTAAACTACACACACATTTGTGTACTGACTAATGAGGTGAATAAAATAAAAAATTGAGTGGTAGACGTTGAATAAATTTAGGAATGCCATGGCAAGCAGTGATGAAATTGTACAATGAGACGGTAAAACCATTGAGGGCCATTTAAGGGTAAATTTGTATGAATGATGCCAATATACTCTGTATCTGATGACACAATGGTAAAATGCAACAAATTGCTATATTATATCCATTGGTAAGGTGCAATACCCCGTGCCAGAGATGGTATATATTAATGATTGTGTTCTTCAACACCAAGGCACTACAACTGGTGAAAATAGCTACAAGCAAACTGCGCCTTTTTGCTTAGGACATAGTGCCAAAGGTGGTGGTAAACATGGGTAAGAAAAACTGTCCCGAGATACAAAACTTTTTTGTATAATTATTATTATTTATCTGTTTATTTAGTTATGTATTCTTATTATCCCAGGGGTACTAGAAATTGCATGACTGGCTCAGGGCAATCAGCCACCACCAGAATACATGTAGATATCATGCCAGGTACCAAACACTTAGAAATAGTATCCAATGAAATGAGCACAGGGTTCAGGCAGATGTTATAAACAGGGACATAGCACCCAGTTAATCAATACTGTACCCAACAGTACACCAAGGGAGCTAGTGCCATGCATTGCCCAATAACAAAATACATGTATCAGAATAATCTGATGCAAAACTTAAGAAACAAGATCACTCAACATAGCTACATGTAATTTGAAAACTACTTGAAAAGCAAAAATTGAATGTAGCACAGCAAATGATTCAATGAGCACAAAGGTTGACAGCATAGACAATGCCATACCTGGCAAAGATTAATATATTAGGCAAATCTGTACCACGAACAGGTGGCTTGAATTGAGTATGAACTACTTAACCAAAAAATGGTATTCCAGAAAATATTGTCAGGGAAACTCATGCACAACATAAGAGCTGAAACTTGCACCTAAAACAAGAACACTGAACTGGTGATAACAATGGGGAACATAGTCCCACAAATCTCAGCCAGTGACAAAGCAACTGAACTGATAACAAAAATACTGCACACAAGGGAGACAGTACGGATCTAACAAGGAGATCCCAACGGTAAGAATATGCACAACGGTCATACGACTGTCACTAAGGCAAAGCCCAGGACGAAACGTCTGCTCATACCGTTTAATTACAAAATAAAAGGGGGAACAAAGTCCCACCAATCTCAGTCAGTGACAATGCAACTGAACTGATCACAACAATACTGCACCCGGAGGGAGACAGTACGAATCTAACAAGGAGATCCCAACAGTAAGAATATGCACGATGGTCATAGGACTGTCACTAAGGCAAAGCCCAGGACGAAACATCTGCTCTTACCGTTTAATGACAAAATAAAAGGGGAACAAAGTCCCACAAAACCAGTCAGTAACAATATAGGGTGACAAGTAAAGCATATGAATATGTGTAGCATGGTTTTGCATATGAACTGCAACATGAGCTTAAAGGAGGGGGGGGGGGATAGAACTGATATATTTATATGATGAAAACACCAAACGGTAAGCAGTTTACCCC
>JAHPZR010004047.1:5000-7500 GCA_019787425.1 Platygyra sinensis
TAAAAAAACTTCCCAGCACAAATGTTCCAGTCCATTTCAGGGCACAGCAGTAAGCAAAGTGTATAGCTCAGTACAGCTCACAGCCAACTGTTGTATCGCAGGTATAAGAGGTGTCTGACACTAAACCAAACTGATTTATCACCAACCATAGAGGACACAAAATTCCGCTATCACCAATGCTCCTTTTAGTCAAAATTTGAAGCAAATGGCCGCCAGTGTTGACCGCAACTGCAAGTTTTCCTAGCATATTTTTGAACTCCCACAATAATTAAGCCAACATGCAAGGCTTTCAGCTCACGGGGCTGCTCCAGGGTTCGTACAGGTCATGGAAAACCTGGAAAGTCATGGAATTTTACAATTTCATTTTCCTGGCCTGGAAAGTCCTGAAATTTAGGTACATAGGTCATGGAAAGTCATGGAAAATCAGTATGTTTTCTATGAATGAAAGGCATTAAGATCCAAAGTTGAAAAATTAACTGGCGAGTCCAAAAATCAAATGTAATTTCAGCTGAATAAATGACTTTTTTGACACTACTGCCGGAGGGCAGTAGCTTAACTTAGGTCATGGAATATTTCAAAAAGTCATGGAAAAAGTCATGGAAAGTCATGGAATTTTGATGGGTCATAAGTGTACGAACCCTGTGCTCTGATGACAAAAACTGAGTGACTTTATTATTTAGCATTTTTCTTCAAGATTAATTTTGTAGATTTTGCAGTTCAATTCTGCTTTTGTTGTAAGGTTTCATTTTATGGGAAGCGATGCTCAAGTCAAGTTTGACAGTGGTGTGATTTCCCAGGACCAATCACAATTCAATTTCATGGCAGCTATGCATAGCAACCAATGAGTTTGCTTCATTTTGTATATAAGCTAGAAGACATTACAGATTATGTCAAATGGCTTTTTTCATGTTTGCCAAAGTGGGCAAAGATGGCTTTTGAGTCTATAATAATTATGGCTTTGCATATGTTGAAAGTTTTAAAATGAAAAAGCTTTTTATGTCATAGTGTTGTTTCTTTATTAAATAAAACAAATAGAATCCATGTCGCTGTGCGTCTCTTTAGATCACAGAAGATGTCAAAACATGGTGAGCATCATAATTGTTCTTATAACATTTTGACGTCATCTGTGATCTATTACTAAACAGACCTATGGCAACATGGAATCTATTTCAATGTTAATTTTACAATATCTGTCTAATTTCCTGTGAGCTGATTGGCTCATTTTTATCATCAAGAAGAGTAGAGAGATAAAATTTTAATTTATGCAGCTTTTAAGAACTCAATGTTCCTCTGTTAAATTGTCAACTTTTAGACCAATGAGATTTTATTGACTTTCTTAGGTAGCCAATCAAAAAAGTGAGAAAAGCTATTGACAATGTTTACGTTATTTTGAATAGAATTATTTAAGCTTTGTTTTTGGCAAGTTTACGGCGTCTTTTCCCCCATGTTTTCCCAGTATATGACTACAGTATTTTGGGGTCTTGTTATGGTAAAAAAAACAAATTGACATCACTTTTTTATGATTGACTGAATATTTTTTCCTTGTGTTGTATCTCTTTCCACCCTTCAAACAGGCAGTAGTGATTAGTCTGGGAATTCTAACATAATGTAGGAGACTGTTTAAGCAGTGATACGAAGCAGACTGGTATGCCCTATCCTGGTGGAGTACTCCCGAGGGGAACTCCCACATAAAATGGACCAGGGTGCTTGTTGGAAATTTTGAAAAGAATCCCCAAGAGGTACCAATTTGTAAAAAAAACACATTACATCGTAACTCCTGTCATATTTTATTTTGGCTCAATAACCTAAAAGGCACTCCAAAAGCTGCTGGTATGGGACATTTTGAGGCTGAACATCCTAAGAGATAGCAAAATCGTACCACGAGCAAACCCCTTCTTTTTATATACTAGGAGTCCTCTCCTGGGGGAGTACTGCTAATTAATCACTGCTGCTTCATGCCATGGCAAAACTAAAAAAAAGCTATGACAGCGTGCACCAAATTTTAACATATGACAGAACATATCACATAACAAAGAAAGTTGTCCAAGTGTAAGGTGTGTGCATTGACCCAAGGTTGAAATATTCGTAGAAATGCAAATTTTCAAAGCCTGGTATGGAGCCGCTATGTTGGTGTTCCTCAGTGGTACACCAATATGGCGGCCGGAAAATAGTCTTGATATCTGGGACTTCCTTTGGCTATCCATGATGATGATGAAGATCCATAGTTAATAAAGCGGAATGGTTTGGAAGCCCGGCAAACATCAAAGGAGCAAACAAAGATGCCAAGATTTAGGTTGGAAGGTCCATGACCGTGCAAAACCTTTTGTTTTGCGCTCATACACTATGCATGAGTTATGTAACCAATATGTTTCTATTGGTTAGTTCCTCAGTGTGGAGTAAACAACTATTGTGTTTTTTGCACGGTCAAGGCCAAAAAAGCAAACAAAAACCTACAACAAAGAACTTTGTCGGGTTTCATAACCATTCCCCTCTATTAACT
>JAHPZR010004047.1:12500-29678 GCA_019787425.1 Platygyra sinensis
ACAGTAACGATAAATTGACTTGGATAGTAACAATAATACACACAGTATTTTTACTTTATTTGTCGAGGGAACTGCGCGGATAGCACTGGGGACGAGTCTGTACCCGGGTTTGTTGTATTCCGCTGACCCGATGGTTCACTTTTTGTTCCAATATGGCGTCAACTCCATGCTGATGTTGCTTGTGTCCAGCAGAATAAACCAAGCTTTCAAATCAGTCGATCCTTGTTGTTTCACCAGACATGAAGGCCTCGCTTAAGGTGGCTGAACACAGTTTTTGATACCTCTGTTTCATTTACCTTTGCTTCTAAAACCCTTGATCCTTTGGTCGCCAAAAATGGCAGCAAGCAAGTTAACAACACAAACTTCAACTTTTTGATAATTAAACTGTCGTATGTGCCGTTGCCATGGCAACATGATTAATTATAAACAGGCGTTTAAAATCGGTTTTGTTTATTTGCAGAAAATCTAGTCATTAGATTTTCTTTATAATTTGCATGCAACAAGCTTGTAACGATACTCACATGTTAGCGCTATTTTAATAATAATGTAACAAACAGATCTTTAATTATACCTCGTTGAAGGTTCACTGGCATATCTTGAATTTCCTTTGTTAAATTTTAATTTTTTTTGAATCCTCCAGTTACTTATTTCCTAAAGTATTTTCGCTCTAAATTTCGTGAAATTCTAATGAGTGGTTCTCGAGAAATAGGCGTATCTCCGAAAGCCAATTTTTCACTCAATCGCAATTTTTTTCGACTTACTACGCATGCGCTGCATTTAACTGGGTTCCTTCGGTAACAAACAAAAGCTGAAAATTGCTGGGTTCTTTGCATCGTTACCTTTTCTAACGTATCTTTGTAATGAAAAACTAAAGCCATCAATACACTGCATTCAATTATAGAGAAAAATAACACAGATAGTGCGAGTGTTGAGTAAATAAAGTGATCGCTCTATTGACGGCTTGTTTGTTTTTTGAAAACCTTGTGCACGGGCTGAATTGCATCAGCAAAAGCGCGCGCGAAAACTGTGTTCGGCCACCTTAAGCAAGAACACAATGATTGTCTACGTGAACATTTAACCTTACCGTGAAATCACTTTGGCTTAGGTACACACGCCTAATAATTGCACGGTGAAGCCCTTATCATGATCGTACGATGATCGTAACGTTCTATCTGAGAACTTTTAACTGTTTAGCTGCGGACAATGAAGTAAAAATTAGTAACAAATTTTCACAAGGATACTTAAATTAAAAATATATCTCTGTACAGGACTTAACTTGAATTGGAAAAGTTGTTTATCGCTCGGACTACTCAGCTTTTTAAATAGTGTTCAAAAGTAACACGTGCCTTTGTAGCCCATGACTTGTTGCAGACGGTCCGTCACGATTAGTTTGTCTTCAAGAGTTTAACTTTTTTAAATCTTCTCAGCTGGAGCGTTGCTTCATTTTGTTTGTTTTAAAATATAACGAGCCTGAGTGTTCCCTCATCAGCGCGGGTTTATGATTACTTATGTTACGGTATTAAGAATTATCTATCAGATTTCGTTGTTAAAAAGTTCCTGTTATACACTTTGAAGAGTACGTTGAAGAATGTTACGAAACAGTTTACTTCTTTTCACTTGTTTTAACGTTATACGTTATATTGATTTGGCTAGCAAACTGACTCGCAAACTCACAACTCACTAAATAGCCGACCCCAATGCCAATGAGGCAAATATTGTACACCGTGACAAATTGCTCCCATTGGGTAAGCTATTGAAAAATGGACCGTTTTGCTTTTGTTTACAGAAATTGCCAACTGCGAATCAGACATCGCCTTTCTTGCTGCACGTCATGACCCAGCTACAAGACAGTGGCTTTTAAAAGATTTTGACAAATGGTTCAAAGATCCTGGCGACTCCAGAGCGTATGTTCTCTTAGGTGACCCAGGCGTGGGCAAGAGTGTGATGGCGGGAGTTCTGGCACAGCGTTCAAGGAAAGCTGGACACTTAGGTGCCGCCTACTTTTGCCGTCACAATGATAGCACAAGGAATGATCCAAGGTATCTTCTTGGGACTATTGCTTATCAACTCTGTAAATGCAATAGTCAGTATAGTAGTATTGTTGGAGGGGAAGGTGACATCAGAAATTTGTTGGGTAATTGTAATCTAGGTATTCAGGAATTATTTACCAAATTATTACAAGAGCCACTAAATAGGTGCACTCCATATCAGCATAGAATGTTAGTCGTGATTGACGCTCTGGATGAGACAGAATATAAGTCAAGGGATGATTTCCTTGATCTTATAATGAACCGTTTCCCTCTGCTTCCTGAATGGCTTGTGTTCTTTATCACCAGTCGCCCTGAAGAAACTGTACAGTTCAGATTGAACAAATACAATCCCTGTATTAAGATCTGTGCAGGAAGTAGCGCACATTTTAACGTCTATCAACAGCACGAGCGGGACATCAAGCTATTTTTGGAAAAGAGAGTAGATTTCTCTCGTCTTTCCTACTCTGTGGAAGACATAACGAAAATGTGCAATGGATTGTTTTTGTATGCCTTCTACATGTCGACAATACTAAATGATCCAGTACATTCAGGTAAGATTGATCAGCTCAGTGACCTTTTTCCTGGAGACATCGACAGTTTCTTTTTTCAGAATTTCAAGCGGGTTTTTGATAAAGTGGGAGCGGATCTCTACTGGAAGTTGTTTGGTTGTGCCATAGTCGCTCCTTCTCCACTTCCTGTCTCGTTTATCTCGTTCATTTTACGAAGAGAGAACCCGGATCTTGACGAACAGGAAGTAATTGATGCCGTATCACAATTTGTAGTTTTGCGAACTTCTGATGAGACATTCACCTTTCTTCATAATCTGATTCCAGCGTGGTTGACCGACAAGAAGAAAGCCTCTCGCAAATTCTTTGTCGACAGAATAAAGGCAGGCAAGTACTTCAGGGATATCATTGTCGAATTTCTGTCTGATGTTGTTGTCAATCAACGCTGGGACAAACCACCAGCCATTGAAACTGACTTATTTGATTACTTTTTGCGTGTTGGCGTCCGCTTTTTGAGCGAATACCGGGAGAAGGACCCAAGGAAAACCGTTTTCAGTTGTTTGACAAGTTACCAGTACATTTGGAAGAGAGTACAGAATAATGGAATTGAGATTTATTCCCTTATTGTCGATTTAAAGCTTTCCGCTGGCAGTCAGGGGCTTAGTGATGCTGAAAGAGAAATTCTTCAGAAAATATGCTTAGCTCTGGAAAGCAATGTCCATGTTCTTCAAGGAAGTCCTCATCTTTTACATTCCTGTCTACGCAACTCATCTAAAGCCGTCCAAGAGAATGTCGTAATTCCCCCTGATATTGTCACAAGCACTTGGATGGAGTGGGAAGACGACCCTCATCCTGCTTGTGAAATTCCTTGTGATATGAGCTGCTTTGCTGTGTCACCTGACAAGAAGTTGTTGGCTGGAGGAAAAGGAAAATCTATCTCTTTGTTTGATGCGTATTCACTTGCAAAGGTATTTGGCCCTGTCGAAGTGATAGAAAAAGACGAGGACATCAATCATGTAGAGTTTTCTCCAGACGGCAAGTTTGTGTTGTTTGGAAGGCTTGACAAATGGTTCTCTGTGGAGAAAAGATGTGTCGCAGATTTTCCTCAGTTCTCGGAAAATTGCATAACCTACATATGGGCGTCTTTCATTTTGGGTGGACGTTGTCTTGTGCTTGAGAGAGATCGTCTCGGAGAAAGAAAGCATTCATACTCTTGCTCTCTTAATATTTTTTTTCGGTGGGCCACTCAGGAGCTTCATGCGATGGAAAGAATGGAAGGCATCGAAAGTGCCATTTGGCTTGACGTGGGATTGAGAGAACATCTTGAATATAAAGTCCTGGTGGATTTTTCACAGTTTTTGGAAAGAAAGGGACTTATTGATGCTAAAGTGTGCTGTGAATTGAAACATTTATATTCTTGTGGTTTTTCTGTATCCCTTTGTCAGGAATGCCGAGCGTACCTTTTCGAGAAAAATCATCGAAAAGCACCCCTCTCCATTGTTCGTACGCGCGTCATTGATCTTTATTTAGAAATATTCGACCATCAGGTTTGGGACGTACAGAGTGGAAGACCTGTGCTGGAGCAAGCATTTTCATCAGATAATGTGTGGAGTCCCTGTATATTTTTATGTCACGTGGCAACTGCCTTCAAGAGTGAAACGGTACTGTTGTCTCAAATTGAGAAAGGTCTGTCGTTTTTTAATTTTGCTTTTATCAATCTCCTGTCTCTCCCAATGTTTCCTTGGGCTCGTTTGTCTGACAATTTTCATGAGTCATCTTTGCGAGACTCATTCGTTCTCAAAAACTTACCAATTGAGCTTCATAATCGTCTGGACACAGAGTCAAGGCTGTCACTAGATGGGAAGTGGATCGCAGTCAGATACTCATATCAAACTACGGTTAGTTTGTTCAAGAAAGAAAACCTGGAAAACTTTGATTTTGGAAAGCCAGTCCATATTATCACGAACGTGGAACAATTTGCCTTCTCGGATGACAGTTGTGTTTTTCTCTATGTTACAAAGCACAGGTCGTTGCACGCCGTTTCTCTTCAGGCTGGTAGCATCCTTTCAAGTGCCTCACGATTTATTCCGTTGCATTGCACGTCAGAAAAGCAGGCTGGATATTTTTTTCACGCCAAAGGCGAAAAAAAAATCTTCTTTGTAAGAGAATTTCCCCGAAGTTATCTCAGTTTTTTCTCGATTCCATCCCATCATATACCAGTTACGGTAACATTCACTTCAGCTGATACCATTTCGACCCTTTATTCTGATTGCACGGTGGCGTCATGGAAAACATCCGGTGTCGCAGGGTCTTTCGCATTTTGTGGTCTTTTTAGAGAGGGAACTTCTTCTTTTGCTAGTATTCACGCAAAGAAGGCTGTGTTTTCCCCTGATCGAGACCTGATCGCCACTCACCGAGGAACTGAAATAGTATTGCTTGAGCATCCTACGGTTTTTTACCCCTCCTTCGTTGGAGACTGTGATTATCCTACGGTTCTTTACTCCTCCTTTGTTGGAGACAGTGAGAACATTACTTCCTATCTAACATTTTCACCGGACAGCTCCTTATTTCTTTATTGCATTCTAAGTAGCAATGATCAGCCGCTTTTCTATGTGTGGGATGTTAAAAAGAAGGTTATGTCAGCAACTTTTCACTCACCTCTGGGACCACAGCCTGTACATTGCTGCTGCTTCTCTGCGGATAGCACGAAATTGATATTGTGCTGTGCATTTCAAATTTCTATCTGGGAGTACTATGAGCGCCCATGTCGCTTATTGGCTAACGTGGAACCCTTTGGGCCTTTCAATGAGTTTGACAAGTTCAGTCATTGTACAGTGTCGTCCGACAATGAACTGCTGGCGTGCTGCATTGTAGACAGAATTGTCCTCTACCCACTTAATGCCGCTGCTAGAGAACAAACCATTCTACAACTACCTCGCGCCCATTTAGGCCGAATTGAATTTTGTCAGTTTTTGAAAGGAAGTCGTTATCTGATTTCCAGCGGCGTCGACGGCGCAGTGTTCTTGTGGGACTTGTGTGAGTGGAAAGCCATTGCATATGCAAGGGTAGTACAAGGGCGGGAGAGCATCGCAAGTTTGGCTGTGTCCCCCAAAGAGGACGAAGTTGTTTGTTTCACTTCTTTTGGTCGATTGACGAGGATAAAGCTTTGTGGACTCGTACATGAAATGCCCACAAAATTCCCCACGTCTGACTGGATGAACAGAGAGAAAATTACCGCGGCAAATCTTCAACAGCTAGGAGAACAACAGCAAAGATCTTCATCGTTTGAGAGTGCGGCATCTCTTGTAGACGACGTCGAGGCTATGGACTGGACTGCCCTTGTAGAAGATATGAATTTCATGGCCGACGAGAATCTGGAGAGTGACGATGACATTTATGAAAGCGATTCAGATAAGTGACCGATACTGATCTTCACGCATCAGGAATGTACCTCTTGTAAATCCATCTGAACGAGACATCTCTTAAAAACCCGTCTTTAACCATCGTTACGTCAACAACTGTCAAGTGGTTTTAACAGGAAGTTCAAGAAAAAAATGAATTTATATTTTACAAACAAATCTCCTGATACCCTCAAGTCATTTACTTTGTTTATCACTGTCAAAACTATCGGAATACTAAATCCGAAACACAACGATACAATTAGTGAAATAAAAATTTAAAAGATTAGGCGTTGTGATCACGTTCTCCAGACAACGCAGAATTGGTCATTTCACGTTGTTATTGCACAAGCACAGCGTTGTGTTACTTATTAAATCGTTTCTTCAGCGGCGTTCCCGTAGCCGTTGCCTCGTAGTTTTCTTAAGCAGTCTCTAATAAGCGAGTTAGCTGTTCCAAGATTCATCAGCACACGTCCATCACGGTATTATAAACTGTTGCTTAGCATACTTTGCAAGAATTCCGTTCAATTGGTAATCCACCCCATAATTTTCGGAGCCATCGGTGTAAAGTGGCGCAGATCCGAACGAAAATCTCCGCGTAGTGGGTGTTTGACCCTTCGTGTGAAGTTAAGTGACAAGAACAAGCCAGTCTTTGTATACCACCGTATTGCACTTTGAAGTGCAACCATTGTCTGATCACCGTATATTCTTTAGAGTGGCCACTTTTCTGATCAACACTTTTCTCGTGCACTGCCAAGAAAAGGAATACAAAAGTAGCTAAGTTGTTTTGTTTCATTTCATCTACGGTGAAATTGTCAGGTTAACAAGAACCCAAACCAACGGTGAGTGTTTTGGTTTTGTTTTCTGTTTTGCGTAAACTTTTGAAATAAACTTGTTTAGTGCGTATTCTGAGTGCTTCACATCTCGTTCGGTTTAAATTTGTAGTTATCTGAAAGAAAACACAAAAAAACAAAGGTCCACTTGTTTATTTTATGCGTGGTGTTTGCGTCTGGTTGGAAAATCACATGCAAGATTTTTAGAACCCAAGCCGATAGGTAGCTCCCTGGTCACGTGCAGTGTAAGATTCAGCATCCCTGGACTCGAATTATGTCTCTTTACCCTTTCAGCGTCAAGCTCAAAAAAAGAATTCTCCTTTCCAATTATCATACATTTCTTCTATTAATATTTCTGAATGTAAGGTGGCTCACCAAGCTCATAGACCCAAGTAGATTATTTTGCTTCGTTTTCAGGCCGGTGTACAGTACCATTTTTATGGAAAGGTAGGCTTAAAGGAAATTCGAGCTTTCTGATTGGTTCTTTCTTGGTCGGGATTTTGCTATACGAACCGTTTCCACAGAAACGCTCATAAGCTTTTTTGTTTTGTTTTGTTTTGTTTTGTTTTGTTTTCGAAAGCCAGCAAATTCAAAACAAGCATGGCCCAAGTGCCATATAATAATCCACTTACTAAACCTAATTTTCTCGAGCCGTACTGGGGAATATTAGCCCTGGGTCGTTTTTTCTACGGACCGAGTTGCGCTCGGTCCGTACTGCCACGACCTCAGGACAATATTCCCCTGTACGGCCGTCGCGCTTGGTTATTATAATTAAGGAGCGTAAGCACGCGCGTCTTTGAGACGCGGACGGTAACCGGAAGTGAGCTGTTTTTACTTTTAACTCGCCCTCACACAACCGCATTCATATTGCTAAGTGTCTTTTCTCCATTAGAGATGAGTAGTACAAAAATCTGGGAGACAATACTTTCCTAGCACGCGAAACATTCTCTTCCGGTTGCCGTCCGCGTCTCAAAAACGCGAGTGCTTAAGCTCCCTAGTAAGAGTTAGTATTGCGAAGACGTGTCGGCGTTAAGTTACGTTTCGTAGGGTTTGTGGGGCGTGTGTTTTTCGGTAAAATATGTTGATTTTCTTTTGTTTGAAATTGACCAGCTCAGGGTTTGAATCTAAAACATTCCTTTGTATGCTATAAAAACAATCTGGGTCTGGATGTTAGAAATTATTAGTTTTAAGCTACTAGTTGACTTGAAGACCCAGAGCTTAACGAGATTTTTTTTTAGTATGTGTAGACATGTACTAATGTAAATGCCTTTTCGAAGGAGTTGTTTCACCATGTGCTCTTAGAATGATGTATTTTCTTCACGACAGCCAGATTAATTTCTAAACTCCAAGGAATTTCAGGAAAATAGACACATTTCCGACAGTAGAGGATAGTTTCGAGTTAACCAAAACTTTTCTGCTGGTATTCGTAAATAGTTTACTTCAGATTAAGATTAACACCCTTCAAATTAACCTGGACTACTGCATAGTTTGGTAGAACCGGATATATCCGCCGTGTTGATATCTGAAAACGTACAAAATATGTAGTTTGTTGTTAGTGTCACGGTTGTGGTTGTAGTTTAGTTTGAAGTGTTACGCCTGTAAATGAGCTGACAATTTTGAAATTGTTAAGTGCACCGAGCACTATATAGGGAAACTTTTGTATACCGTAGTTGAATTAAATTTTATAATTGCATTATATTTTATATCAGTTAGACTTTTATAAAACAATGAGATTATGAGCTCGAGATTTCTATCACGCATAGAAATCGAGAGCGAATAATCCAATATTGTTTGAGTATAAATCTACTTCTTGTTCAAAAGTTTATCTAAATCTTCTTCTCAGACACTTCGAAAACACGAAGAAGCGGCCGTTATTTTGTTAATAAGCGCAGACTGCTACCTACTCAGCATCTATCACAGAATAGGTAGTAAGTAGCGTAGCCAACCAGAGAACAGCATTCGTGATGGAACGCTAGTAGATTTATACTAAAATATAATATTATTGAAGTATTTTTTAGACCAAGCGTGCATCAGACAACTAAAATTGTTTTAAACCTGAACTAACCACGATGGTTTTAGTTATTGTACAGGAATGATATAAGCAGAAAAATATGTTTTACGAAGATATGATGTTTAAGAGTACTTTGTTAGATGATTATTTCTGCGACTCTTCACATGAAGGGATTTGTATCATTGTTAATGGCATTGTAGATTAAAAATAAAACGTAATGAATGTGTGAGAAGAAGTTGAGAATTTATTGTGAATTACTATAAGATAACTTTTCACAATTAGTTGACCACTCAGTCAGAAGTACAAATAGTGGGTGGCGGAGTTGGCCTATAGTAAGTTAGACTGCAGAACAGGTGTGATTTTTTGCGTATTTTAAGGCGAACAGAGGCGAAGGCCAGGCAAACGCAAAGCGCTTGTCTCGCGCGAGGGGAGGAGCGCGACAAAATTAAAAAAAAAGGTCGCGTTCCTTCCTCGCGCGCGACTCCCTCGTGCGCGACTCGCCTTTCGTGCTCGCCCGCTTTCGCCTCTGTTCGCCTAAAATACGCAAAAAAATCACGCCTTAATTTTCTGCAGGCTAGTCGTAAGTTTGCTTCCCAGCAAGAAGACTCGTAACTTCTTCAAGACAAAGTGAAAAGAAGCAGTTTGATTTTCTATTTTATTGTGGCCTCTTTGCTGGTTTCTTTAACCCATTGACTCCTGGAACTTTTTGCTAAAACTGCATTTTTTTGGACATTTTGGTGGTTTTGAGGCTGGATCTCGGCCAAATTAGCTTTAATCTGGTCCAAAATGCATTTGTAGCACGACAGCTAGCCCTTCTTGCCACTAAAATAGCGTTTTGCGAACTTTGGGCCCGTGCATGCGCAGAAATCATAATTTTACGTCTTTAGGCTTTTCTATTTTCGATGCTTTTTTTTTTCCTTTCCATTTTCTCCTTTTCTGTTCTTTTCGCTGCAGGGATTGACCTTTAACTGGGCTTGCTTGCAGTTAAAAAACTTCTAAGAAAGAGTCATCGAGGCGGCCAATTTTTACCATGGAGCAGTTAGGTGTAGTGGCAGTAAATTTTGCTCTGAGTTTTTCACTCATCTTTTTGAGCATTTTTGTGCATATCTCAGGCTCCATTAAGCCGATCTCTCTGATCTAGGCATCATTGGAAAGATCTTTTCCTCCTGCAGAAGTTGGGTATAGATGATGCCAATTTTGGTCAAAAATGATGACGTCAGAAGTGGAAGAAAGGCCAAAGTTCGTCACGGGCGGTTACGGGCGGCACAGGGTCAATGGGTTGAGAGAGAAGTTTCCTTCTCTCTCATTCTCATCTCATCTCTCTCTCTCATCTTCTCATCTCATTTCGGCTTGTCCGAAATATTTGGCGTATTTACAGGATTAGTGGCATGCCTGTGAACTAGCTAGGTGTAGCTAAGTGCATGACCACTATAAACAAGCATTATTATTATTTATTATTATATTATTATTAGTACATTGTAAAACAATCTTAAAAACTGGCGAACACAGGTCTCGAGAATATGTGACTCATTACTGTTAAGACGACTTGTTGAGATTACCAGTAGCGTAAGACAGATGCAACAATTCGTAACACAAGCAAAGCATTAGGCCATTTCCGAGTTCTCTTATGCCTGTTTCAAAACGAGTCTAAGTGCGAAACCTTTCATATGAAAATGAGTTCTGCATTCAGTTTCATTTTCATGCAAATCAAAGTCATTTGCATAAGAATAGTTTCGCACTTAGACTCGCTTTGAAACAGAGGCACAAGAGAACTCGGAAATGGCCTATTGTTTCCACGACAACGACAACTAGAGATAAAATATCTCTCCCATTTAGAAAGGTTTCCCTCACCAGGACACGAAACATAGAGCCTAGTCAATTAATCGTCCTCGGAGAACTGCGACCAGCTAATCCCGCCCAAGGCGCGATCAGCTCATTTCATGCGAGGCGCGCTCAAGTAAATTAAGGCATGGGCCTTAGCTGGACCTAAATTATTGCACAAAAAGGTAAGGGGGTGGTCTAACTTTTGAAGGTTTAGTAATAACAACCTAAGACTTTCGTAGACTACTATCGTCACAAAAGTTTTTATATTGATGTGGATTATGTATGCAAATGAGGTCACGTGACTTGTTACGGCCACAAAACTCAAACTAAAAAACGGCAACAGTTTATAGACCCTTTTCATAAATGGCTGCCAATTATAAATTCTTTTGTTATTATTAAAATTAGCCTGACTAACCTCGTTTTTGAGTTGATAATTCAAAAGAATTTTTACGCCCAAACGAGTTTAGTCAGGCTAATTTAAATGCATACAAAAGAATTTTAAATTGGCAGCCATTTATGAAAAGGGTCTATGCTAAAATTTATTTCGCTTCGCTACTATTAGATTAGTCAAAACGGTTAAAGAAATCGAACTGTGCTTGGCCTTTGTTAAATATGTCTTTAGTTTTGGAAATATACGGCATTTTGTACTAGTGTCCAGTCCTCTGTGGAAAAGGATCCATTTTTTCGGACATTTATTTAAAATTATCTTAAAATGTCCAAGCACAGAAATGATGTACTCAATAGTCTTAACATCATAAAGGTTAATTCAGCCACCAGAAAATGATAAAAAAATCGATGTATGTCACTCGAAATTGATGTATCCCGGACGAAATTGATTTATGTTATTTTCAAATTTGTATTATTACGCATAACAATAATTTATGTAACAAAACATTGATGTATTCACGTTCGAAATTTTGTCCGCAAAAAACCCCCATACTTCACTTTTACTTTTGCGGTACGCGTGGTGACCAAATGGTTAGTGTGTCAGATTCGGGATCGAGCGGTCCTGGTTCGAGCCCTGGTCGAAAGCATTGCGCTGTGTTCTAAGGCAAGATACATTACTCTCACAGTGCCTCTCTCCTGTTTGGGGGGAGTAACCTCCCATCTATGGACTTAAACACCTAATCCAGGGGGGAGTAGTCATACTTTGGTCGTTTAATGCTACGTAAACAGATCAGAAACTGGGATAAAGGTCCTGTGTGGTATGAACCACTTGGCCCAACAAGGACCTTTTCACTTTCTGCATGTTACCATTCTCAACCACTTTGAGCTCAACACTCTTCACTGAGCGTACCCCGGCCCTGTGAGAACAATATCCTTAGTGTCAGAGTCCATTCCAAAGTTCACGGTTCCATGTGAAGCGGCGTACGATTCCTGTCCAATACGTGACCGCCGGTACTTCCATTTCTTGCCTTCCGCCACATATGGAACAGTACGAGGAAAAAATACGAAAAGGACTGACAAGGCCACGGCGGTAACTCTGGTTGAATATAAAATACGTAAAAACGTTTATTATGCCATTAGAGTGAACTAAATACTGAGTAACAAAACGAAAATCTATTGACAGACAAACTTTCCCTCGACACTGAATAATAAACGGTGATAAATTCACGACAAACGGCGACATTGATAAGAAAAACGCAGCATCGATTGCTGAGGACATCTTGAGCACATCTCGATTTCTCCTTTCCCAATTAACTGAAATGAACGACCAAATTCCTTACTCCGTAAAGAGTTTGTTTTCCAAACTTTTTGACTGTTAGCTATGTTAAAAGACTTGTTATTGGTATCAGAGCATTTAATTCGACCACCAAAGGACCACAAAAATCTGGCCACATTAACGAGGTGTTCACAGGGTTCTCTAAATAAGACTATGACTGATTGAGCTTTTGTTATTTAGGATCAGAATAAACTGGTTTGAACGTGACAGCCGTAAGTCGAGTTTCCACACATCAGCAGTAAAAATAAAGACGATTTTTGCGACATCAAGCAAAACTAACCCACAATATAACAGTTAAGCCCCATATTTTTGGTAAGCCCCATTTTTATGATCTCCTGTACCGGAGCCAACCCTCACCCCAATGCAAATTTACCGAGCGTTTAATTAAGAAAAAATTATCCGTGTTGACGGAGTCAAAGTTGACCCTGTATGATCATTCATAACCCTTACTGATTATTTAAATGCGCAGTCATCCCTCGGTCTCTGAGTTTCCTTCAGTCATTTGTTCACTGTGGGCTTTGTGGAGATGTTGTGTTTTTAACTGACTTAATATAATATTTCTGTTCTGAGCACACGCAAAACTCGGCGCCCTTTTAAAAATATTTTCAGCTATTTATACTAGGGGTGAAAATGTAGACTGCAGACTGCAGGCCAGGGGGTAAGTGTATTGTACATCACTTTGTACATTGGGTTCACAGCCACCTTAATTCAATTTTCGAAAATTTAAGGGGGCTTTTATTCCCATATACAGAACTTTTTTAAACTTTGCCAATAGTTCTTTTTTTTTTACCTCGCTTGCTTATCACAATTCGATAATTCAAAAGGGTTTCACTCGGCCGTTTTTGAAGTAATCAAGGGTGTTTTAAGCATGCAAAACATATTGTTTTATATGGAAGCCTATTGTGTCACGAAAATGATACCAACGTTATGTGTTCACCAGTGACTTGGAAGTTTTATCATGCCACGATTGAACAATCAACTGAGCCATCAAAATATACCTCTTGGAAAGTGCTCAACTGTACATGTTTTGAGCCACCTCAGTTGACTTTCAGATTTATTTTCTGAAGATTCCTTAGCTTGCAGTTCTTCGGATAATCTGCAAATTCGCCATCATTATCAATAAACTTTGAGAAAAAACCGAAAAAATTTTCCTCCTAATTTCCGATTGGATAGCTGTCGATGAAGAAGTCATCCAGTTTTGTCTGGAAATTATTTACATGAAGTCGAATCAAAACTAACTGAGGGTCCGTATGGCCGAAGACAAATAATTATACTGAAATCCCTACGCCCAAAATTTACTCTGTTCTCACAGATGTCCATAATTTCCCCTTCAGTCTCTTGAAAGACTGGAAACAACCCATGATCCCCCATGATACAATCCACGATGTGTCACATAACTCAAGTGTGTTACGAGTGGACGTGATTGGCTTATAGCGTCACGCAAAATGACTACGAACGGAGCCTGGGAACTGGATGTTCGGAAGCACCCAAAGTGCTTTCGTTTTGCTTCACGCCTACCTTGTGTTGGTGTCGCTCGAACCCTGTTTGTTTTGGTATATTTTCCGTAACTGCACTTTTGGCCATTGGAAGTGAAGGCTCTAAAAGATCAGTTGAAGAGATGGTGCTTCGTTGAAGGTGAGGACAAAACGTTTCTATAGTACTGACTTACTGATGAGCACATTTCAAACAAACGAATCTATAACATGCGAGCCATCTAAGCAGTTCCCGTTAGCCTTTAAAATAACAGTCTGATTAGCCTAAATAGAACCTGGTTAGCCTGAATAGCGCCTCTTCCCCCAGCTCCCCTAAAAAGTTGTTAGCTTGCGGTTAGCCTATAAGCCCGTGAGGATCGCATGGCTCAGATGGCTCACTTGCTGTTTAGCCTACATAATGCACTAGTCAAAGTAAACCCCGAACCCCCTCCCTCCCCCCACCACGGGATATAGGTGGGGATTAGTTTTAATAGCATGCAAAAAGCGACAAATGCCCCACTATACGGGGCAGGAATAGCAGAAAATGCCCCATCCCTTGGGCAACTGAAGATGTTCCTGATGAGTTTGTAGTTGAATAATTCACAAGGTGGCAGAATTAAATTTTAAGTTAACTTTTAAGAATGCTAGTTTTAGAGATTCCAGCCCTGTCGACTAAAAAAGGTGGTTTTAGGCCTGGCTGTGCCCAAGATTGTTGCAAGCCTCTAGGGGGGTCCAGGGGCATGGTGCCCTGGGAAAAAATTTAAGACATGTGCGTCTAAGATACCATTTCCTGCATTTCGAGATCACATTCAAATTAGAAAACAGTCAGTTTTTTTTTCTGAGACTTTCCCATTTAATAAAAATAAGATCAACGAAGAAATCAAGTGCCATGAGAGCATGCCACAAATGACTGCAAATCTTGGAGAAAGTCTAGGCAATCCAGTGCAATTCTGCCCCCAAAACTACCTTTAAATATAGGAAATTAAAACAATGCACATTGACAACGCGAAGAAAATTAACGTTACACTATATTAACGCGAATTTTTCAAAAGTTAGGTTTACATGCATTAAATTAGCGTTAATTTTTCGATAAGCATCCTACTTTATTTACTGCGATTTTCATAATTCTGCAAACTCGCACTTTACTGACCTCTGAGCGCCAAACTGCGTTATGGCTTCAATTCCGTCATTAAAACCTTCCAAGACAAGTCCACAGATGTTTTGGGGAGACAGAGAGGGATCAAGAACAATCAAAAGACATTTTGAACTCGATTTTAAACGAAGACGTCCTGTCTGAAGAGCCAATAGACTGAGCACTTTAAAATGCTTTAAGAATGGAATTCTCCAGGCATACGTAATCGATAACAAGCGATATCCAAAATCAATTGAATCAATCAATAACAAACTCATTGAAAATGTATTTTTATCAATTGCTATCAATTGACAAAAATCTCTCGCAATATAATTGCTATTTAATTGTCAATTCAAAAAACTGCAAATGGCTGAAATCGCTTGATGACAGTGTTGTTTATTTTTCATCATCTAATTGCTGATGTTACAGTGAGACTGTAGGGTTTTACACCACTATACTCTGGCCTTAAGGACCTTTAATTCAGGTGCCGCAAACTAGCAAAGAAAGATGTAAAGCCCAACATTAGTGTTAGCAATGCAGGGGCACAGTCAGCTGGCATACATGCATGCGCATTAGGTAAACTTTTCTTAGCTAATTTGCATATCACAGAGACACAATCCATACTGTTTTCAACGAAGTATGAAAATATAATATCATAGGATGAGCAAAAGCACACTCAAAAAACAGGTTCTAATTCAGTAAACATTTGAAAATCAAGCAATAAAATGTTGCAAAGACTCAAGTGAATTTCTAGATGTCCTTTGATATCAGGTTGAGGTGGACTTTTCTCAAATTATGTGAGAAAACTAGTGTCCAGGTCAGCATGGCCCCAAAGCTGACTGTGTCCTTTAAGTTGCTTTTGTTGTTGTTATGTTGACTTGATGAATGTAAAAGAAACAGGTATCAACAAGATATTAATGACTCAATAAAACCATTACAGACATTTTTTCATTCATTTTGTCACTATATATAACCAATATGTAAAAGGACAAAACTAATTTCAGATAAGTTAATTAATCAATGAGCAATCAATAACAGAAGATGAACAATAATTATTGATTGCTATCAGCAATCAATAAAAATCAAACTCGCAACTTTTAATACTTTGATAACTTTTCATTAGTCACAATTGATATCAATCTTTCTCTGATGTTGATTGTTATTCAGATTGATATCAATTATCGGTTTATTGTTTGACTACACCTGGAATTCTTGATGTGAGGATGACAAAGGAGGCTATTGTGACAAAACAAAAATTCATGTGTCAGTCATACTTTTAATTACTTATACATGAAAAGTAGCAAAAGTAGCAAGTGTTTTCCACAAATTCATGAATCACATCTGTCTTTTAGCTGCTTTTCATGCATAACATGCTAATTTTGCCCTCAGCAGATGTCATACATAAAGCCTTTGCTACCCTTCCTGGTTTATCGCAATAAAAGCATAGAGAGTCACCTCAGTTGTAACATAATATGTAGACATAAGGTGTATCTTGATTTCTTAGATGTCATTTAACTCTGATTATTATATACACTGTAAATACCAGTGAAATACTAGTCTGAATTTTTCCTTTTACTAAAAAATCATATCTTCACCTTGCACAGTCAAGATACTATTTTTATTTTTCATGTGTGACTGATATTGGTGTTGCCATGGTTACTAAAAAGATCATCATTGCTAATGGTTACATAACCCAAAGTATTGAGATGTGTTACTGTATGATCGAAACATCATCAGTTCTTCCTCGGAAATCTTCAATCTTTGGAAATTTTCTGAAAATGTTAACAGAAAGGATTGTCTGGCCTTCGGACAACTTTTGGAGAATATTCGAAAATCTTTTGAAAGTGTTTAGAAATCTTCGAAAAATCATCAATCATTATTAGTATGTATTGTTTACATAATAATCAGAATAATACATGACTGCTTGTAGATATGCATGAATTTCTACGAGCACCCATGTGTTATTCTGTTTACTATATAAACAATACATACTAATGACAACTTTTTTGGTGATTTTCCGAAGATTTCCAAACACTTTCTGAAAATTTCCTTCAGACAAACAGTCATCATTCTCGAAGACACCACAGCACCTCATTAGAAAGGGATGTTTCTCCTGCTTCCCCACTTCCCAGCTTTCCAGCTTCCCTGCTTCTGTGCTTCCCTACTTCCCCACCTCCCTACTTCCCTGCTTTCTGATTTCCCACTTTTCCATTTCCCCACTTCTCTGCTTCCCCTCTTCTCTGCCTACC
>JAHPZR010004050.1:7500-10000 GCA_019787425.1 Platygyra sinensis
CTTCTTGAAGCGTCTTCGGGCTAACTCTGTTAATGGCTGATCCAGAACTTATTACAATGTCTGATATTTCACAGGGCACATTATTATGGCGTCGATGATCCACTTTATTATTCTTTTTATTTGTAAAAAACAAGATTTTGCAAGAAAAGTGCCAAAAGCCGCATAACCGCACAAAATTGAAGCTCTGGGCCACAAATTTTTGTCTTTAACTACTTGACATCTTGGCTAGTACAGGCCATTGCTAGCAACGAAGACGATTTACGGCCAAAATAAGCCCGCCGCTAGAGTCGGTCTGTTAAATCGAGGTCGTACAAAATAATTTAGATGTTAAGATGGTTCAACAAGACAATGATGTCAAAGATAATATAATTCATCGCCCTTCACTTGAAACTACGTCGGTCGGCTCGGGCGGTCGGTCACTCCGTGTCCTGGTCAAGTAATAGCTTACCAGTTTCCTCATGGTCAGTTGTAACAACCCATAGCGCTCTGGCATTCTGGGGCTGTGCCTCTTTATTTGCGTCATTTCTCACTGTTGGTTGCCCGTTAGCTCCTGGAATGCCAATAACTACGCATTTCTCCACAGCCAGGTAAATACCGTCTGTGTGTCATTGGATACCGGACGGTTGACGTTATCGGCCATCATGCCCCCAGCCAAACCTACACAGGTATGAAAACAGGGCAGAGCAAAGCTATATAAACTACCAATCTCGATCATCCAACAATGGCTTAAAAACAGTCCCAGTGTGGCAAAAAAATGTGACTGCGAAAATGATCAGATTAGGGTTGTAAAGTTGCGTTATATTAACTGACGTCGGTTGCCGCCCCTCAAGACTTACCGCAGCAGACTCAGGCTATGCATGTAATTCCTTTTGCACAGGGTGAGGTCCTAGCAGGATAGGGGGCGCCTTATGAAAAACTACCCCCCCGTTCACCCATGATATGTGACTGAGGCTATTTTAGGCACATCATAGAATTGCAGCTTTCCTTTACTTCCCTATAATTACTCTGTCAAGGTATAAACATGTAACCAGTAGAGTTTTTGCGGGGGGCCCACCCGTAGAAACAAGTCTGAGAACCGGGGACAACTCCCCTGGCTGTTAAGAAAAACAAAAACATGTCCACAAACTAAACTTGAATTCGAATAAGCGCTGGTTAAAGCCGGGTGCAGAAATTACAAAAGTTGACTTGTGTCATGAAAGGATTGTCGACTTGTGGTCATGGTGTGGGTACCTTACAGTAAAAATACTACCGGCATTATATACTTTGATGGCCTATTGAATGTCTAATACCCTATCCGGAGTGTGATAGAGTCTTTGGGCTTGTGAGATACCACTGTAGCTATTGGCATGACATAAAAGCTCTTTGCCAACAAACATTTTCTGAGTTAAGCAGACAGTAAGTTTAGTCTATAATTGGTCTTGAAACATCTAATATATTAAATCTTTATTTATAGTAGTGTTAGCAAACACGCCCAAAACTTTAAAGGTGAGAAGGTCATTCTCATGTAGTCTTGCGCCAACTAGCAAACATGCAATCAGCTTTTCCACTCCCCGAGATGTTCAGAACCTCTAAAAGTTGCCGAGTTACTCAAGTAAGAAATCGTTTGACGGACTGTCTTGGTCAGCCTGGTGGGGCTGCCAAGACAGTTTTCACTGAATATCTAAAATTTTTCTCTGTTACAGTTCAATTTTTTTTTTCAAACTCCAGTTACTCCGTTTACTGTATATATTTACTATAGAAAATTCGCAACCAAAATTTCGTGAAAATTCTAAACGAGATGGTCTCGACAGTAAGCGTAAATCCGAGAACAGCTTTTTCACATGTCCATTCGCAATTTTTTTGCGGACCTGCTACGCATTGCCTGCATTTTAACTGAGTTCTTTCGGGTACAACGAAAAAGTCTGAGGAATTCAGTGCTGCCGCGGTTTCTTGTATCGATACTTTTGATAAAATACCTTTGTAATAAAAGACGCAAACTATCAAATACACTGCGTTTCAATTATTGAGAAACATAGCCGAGATAGTGCAAGCATTTAGCAAATAAGACTGATCCGCTGATCATCCTATGTGCCGCGCGAATGCAGTCAGCAAAGAGGACGCGCGCCAAAATCTGTTGTGCCACCGTTAAAAGGTTTTAGTAGCGACCAAATTTGGAACAAAATCCATCTGAGGGAGAGACCGTCACGAAATCATCAGCCTGGCAAACGAATATTTATAAGGAAAAACCCTGTGCTTTAGAGGCTGAAACTTCGTCCGAAGCCTTACACAGGCCGCTTTAGGGGCGTACATTTAATTGGCAGCAAAATCCCACCGATCTTCGCACTTTGCACTAGTGCGGCTGGTTGAGGAAAGAGGTCACTCCAAAAAAACGTTTGATAACGCTAATGAAATCTGTTCCACCAAATTTACAATAAGGGAGGGTCCTGACCGGCCGGAAGGGCCGGAAAAACCTAACTGAGCGTGATGTGGCCAGGGAGAAGAAGGTATGGTGTGGGGGTCT
>JAHPZR010004050.1:15000-25000 GCA_019787425.1 Platygyra sinensis
AGACGATTCAATCAAAAGCTTTAATATTGGCGAAGAAACCACGAAACTTTCCTTATTCGCAGATGACATGACTTGTTTTTTACGTGACAAGGAATCTCACACCTCCCTCTTTGCCATTCTGGAATCCTTTGGATCATGTTCTGGTCTGCGTGTAAATCACGAAAAAACCGAGATTATAGCGCTTGGCAGTACTATTCTACACGAAAAGGATTTTAATGACCATAAGATTTGTGGTATTATCAAGATCTTAGGAATTTATTTTGGATACGACGAAAAATAGAGAAACGAACTAAATTTCCGACAAACATTAAAATCTATTAAAAAATCAATACATATGTGGAAATGGAGGAACTTATCTATTTTGGGTAAAATTCAAGTTATTAAAACTTTTGCAATTCCCAAGTTAATGTTCAGAGTATCGGTTATTCCGATACCAAGTGATCTTGTAAAAGAAGTCAATTCGATTCTCTACACTTTTATTTGGAATGGAAAAGATAAAGTCAAGCGCTGTGCGCTAATCTCAGATATTGATCAAGGAGGACTGAAGATGCTGGATATTGAGTCTATGATTAATGCAAGACGAGTCATTTGTTTAAAAAAATTCTTAGAGGACTACCCAAGTACATGTACTCGGAAATCGTTTTTAAATAGTTGTATTTTTTCGGTTGGCGGGAGTTTAATTTTGCATTGTAACTTTGACACCATCAAATTAAAAACTCAGTTTCCGAAATATTATAAAGAATGCTTTGACGCATGGTCAGGTTTAAATAATAGTACGCCTGTCACTTTCAATGACGTTATGAACGAGATCATTTGGAACAATAGGTTCATATGTATTGATAAAAAGTCTGTCTATAGAAGTGATTTAGTTAATTTGGGAATCATCAAGGTGCCGGGTGACCTTGATCCAACTGGCTAAAATGGTCCAACCGGTTAAAATGATTCAACTTGCTAAAATGGTCAAACTGCCCAGAATGATCCAACTGGCTAAAATGGTCTGACTGGCTAAAATGATCTAACTGGCTTAAATGATCCAACTGGCTAAAATGGCCTCACTGGTCAAAATGATTCAACTTGTTAAAATGATCCAACTGGCTAAAATGGTCCAACCGGTTAAAATGATTCAACTTGCTAAAATGGTCAAACTGCCTAGAATGATCCAACTGGCTAAAATGGTCTGACTGGTTGAATGATTCAACTTGCTAAAATGATCTAATTGGCTAAAATGGCCTCACTGGTTAAAATGATTCATCTTGTTAAAATGATCCAACTGGCTAAAATGGTCCAACCGGTTAAAATGATTCAACTTGCTAAAATGGTCAAACTGCCTAGAATGATCCAACTGGCTAAAATGGTCCAATCAGTTAGAATGATTCAACTTGCATTGCTAAAATGGTCAAACTGCCTAGAATGATCCAACTGGCTAAAATGGTCTGACTGGTTAAAATGATTCAACTGGCTAAACTGATCCAACTGGCTTAAATGGTCCAACGAGATAAAATAATTCAACTTGCTAATATGATCCAACTGGCTGAAATGGTACAAGTCTCTAAAATGGTGCAACAAGCTAAGATGATCCGACCACCTAGAATGGTCAAACAGGATAAAATGGCCTAACTGGCCTAAAGGGTCCAACAGGTGAGAATGGTAAAACTGGCTACAATAATCCAACAAACTAAAATGATTCAACTGACTACAATGATCCACCTGGCTAAAATGGTCCATCTAGCTAACATTGTTCAACTGGGTGGAATGATCCAACCGGCTAAAATGGGCTAACCGGTTAAAATGGTCAAACTGGCTAAAATGGCCTGACTGGTTAAAATGATTCAACTTGCCAAAATGATCCAACTGGCTAAAATGGCCTGACTGGTTAAAATGATTCAACTTGCTAAAATGATCCAACTGGCTAAAATGGTGTGACAGGTTAAAATGATTTAACTTGCTAAAATGATCCAACTGGCTAAAATGGTCCAACCAGTTAAAATGATTCAATTTGAATTGCTAAAATGGTCAAACTGCCTAGAATGATCCAACTGGCTAAAATGGTCTGACAGGTTAAAATGATTTAACTTGCTAAAATGATCCAACCGGCTAAAATGGTCTAACCGGTTAAAATGGTCAAACTGGGTAAAATGGTCTGACTGGCTAAAATGAACCAACTGGCTAAAATGGCCTGACTGGTTAAAATGATTCAACTTGCTAAAATGATCCAACTGGCTAAAATGGCGTGACAGGTTAAAATGATTTAACTTACTAAAATGATCCAACTGGCTAAAATGGTCCAACCAGTTAAAATGATTCAATTTGAATTGCTAAAATGGTCAAACTGCCTAGAATGATCCAACTGGCTAAAATGGTCTGACAGGTTAAAATGATTTAACTTGCTAAAATGATCCAACCGGCTAAAATGGTCTAACCGGTTAAAATGGTCAAACTGGGTAAAATGGTCTGACTGGCTAAAATGAACCAACTGGCTAAAATGGCCTGACTGGTTAAAATGATTCAACTTGCTAAAATGATCCAACTGGCTAAAATGGCATGACAGGTTAAAATGATTTAACTTACTAAAATGATCCAACTGGCTAAAATGATCCAACCAGTTAAAATGATTCAATTTGAATTGCTAAAATGGTCAAACTGCCTAGAATGATCCAACTGGCTAAAATGGTTTGACAGGTTAAAATGATTTAACTTGCTAAAATGATCCAACCGGCTAAAATGTTCTAACCGGTTAAAATGGTCAAACTGGGTAAAATGGTCTGACTGGCTAAAATGGTCTGACTGGCTAAAATGAACCAACTGGCTAAAATGGCCTGACTGGTTAAAATGGTTCAACTTGCTAAAATGATCCAACTGGCTAAAATGGCCTGACAGGTTAAAATGATTTAACTTGCTAAAATGATCCAACTGGCTAAAATGGTCCAACCAGTTAAAATGATTCAACTTGAATTGCTAAAATGGTCAAACTGCCAAGAATGATCCAACTGGCTAAAATGGTCTGACAGGTTAAAATGATTTAACTTGCTAAAATGATCCGACCGGCTAAAATGGTCTAACCGGTTAAAATGGTCAAACTGGGTAAAATGGTCTGACTGGCTAAAATGAACCAACTGGCTAAAATGGCCTGACTGATTAAAATGATTCAACTTGCTAAAATGATCTAACTGGCTAAAATGGTCCTACCAGTTAAAATGATTCAACTGGAATTGCTAAAATGGTCAAACTGCCTAGAATGATCCAACTGGCTAAAATGGTCTGACTGGCTTAAATGATCCAACTGGCTAAAATGGTCTAACCGGTTAAAATGGTCAAACTGGGTAAAATGGTCTGACTGGCTAAAATGAACCAACTGGCTAAAATGGTCTTACTGGTTAAAATGATTCAACTTGCTAAAATGATCCAACTGGCTAAAATGGCGTGACAGGTTAAAATGATTTAACTTACTAAAATGATCCAACTGGCTAAAATGGTACAACCAGTTAAAATGATTCAACTTGAATTGCTAAAATGGTCAAACTGCCTAGAATGATCCAACTGGCTAAAATGGTCTGACTGGCTTAAATGATCCAACTGGCTAAAATGGTCTAACCGGTTAAAATGGTCAAACTGGGTAAAATGGTCTGACTGGCTAAAATGAACCAACTGGCTAAAATGGTCTTACTGGTTAAAATGATTCAACTTGCTAAAATGATCCAACTGGCTAAAATGGCGTGACAGGTTAAAATGATTTAACTTACTAAAATGATCCAACTGGCTAAAATGGTCCAACCAGTTAAAATGATTCAATTTGAATTACTAAAATGGTCAAACTGCCTAGAATGATCCAACTGGCTAAAATGGCCTGACTGGCCAATTTTTTTCAAATTTCAATCCATTTCCATCCATGCCATCCGTAGCGACAGGCGATAGGGAACAGTTTCAGTACCTTCAAATAGACTTAAATAACAAAACTAGATCATAAGTTTTGGAATTCAATTGCTGCGAAGGCACCTTCTAGCTTTTTATAAAGTTTCCAAATAGCGTGACAATGCTCCTTTAATACATGTTTCTTCGTATAGTATCTGATTTACTCGCTCGTTCGCTCGTTAGAGTTTTTGCGAACGGTTTGTAGACCTCGCGCTTGAAAATGCATTTTCAAGAAGATCTTTGTCACAGTTTTTTTTTTTATACGGACCTCCCAGCCGGCCAATAACATGTGGTGCACAAATTGCGTAGCAGCTTTCGTTTCCGTGCGAGGAAACATAACGGAAACAGACAACAGCAAAAATCCGCGAACTGAAACGCGACAGAAACGTGGCATGACATTTCCGTTCAGGAAACATAACGGAAACACGACAGATCCAACTAAAAACTGGATTTCGCCTTTCCGCCCAACGGAAACATAACGGAAACATGGAGTTTTATGTTTCCGTCTCGTTTCCGAGAAACGGAATCACGCAATTTCGTCCTGTGCTTATTACGGATAACAATCTTTTCCTCCACGAAGATCCTTTTGTCACGATCTCTCCCGAACAACGCTTCTTTATTATGGGACTTGTTCACTCTCTTCCATCGGACTGGAAAACAATTATTAGATCTTCGGTCTGTAATAATGAAAAAAGACCCATCCCCCACACACCGTACGTTAATTTAAACTGTGGCTTTTTCCCTATTTCAGATGTTACCTCTAAACAGATATACAACTCTTTTTTGTGCAAAAAACAAATTCCTCCGACAGCCCAACAAAAAATATCAGACAAATACTTAGACACGATTATTAATTGGAAAAAGGTTTATTCTCTTCCTTTCCGTACCACACTTGATTCTAAATTGAGAGAATTTCAATACAAAATTCTAAACAACATTGTTTTTACAAATGACAAATTATTTCGCTTCGGCCTTTCGCATTCTCCGAATTGCACTTTTTGCAATGAAGAACCAGAATCCTTAGAACATTTACTCTCTCGCTGCAAGGTGTCTTCTGAATTTTGGAAAGAAGTCTTGTCCTTGCTTAAAGAAAATAACATTGTTATAGAATCCTTCAATGAGATAGGCTTGTTTTTAGGGATTTTGGAAGAATCAGAAGATTTCCTTCTAATCAATCATGTTATGCTTTTAGGTAAATATTATATTTATGTAAGGAAATGCCTTGGAAGTTTACCTTCGTTGAGAGGCTTTATTGCCAGGATATGGCGTGTTTATAATATCGAACTCCATATTGCGAGGGAGAGGAATAAACTCGCTACTCACTTTAAAAAATGAGAAAAGTTAATAGCTGCTTTAAACACCTAGTAGAAAATTAACCTTGTCCTATCCAACATTTAGGTCTATGTCTTTTTTTTTTTTTCTTTCTTTCTTTCTTTCTCCGTGTACGTAGTACACGGGTTTAACTGTGTGGTTATCTTAAGTACTCTGTTTAAAAAACCTATTAATTGTTAATCATAGATTGAAAGCAATGTATTGTAAATTAGTCCTTCTAAGCAGTCTTTTTTGTAACTACTGTTTTCTTGTTTTTAGTAACTCAGTCCGAGTAGTGTTTCTGTAAATCGTAACTCCTCTTTTTTTTCTGCTCTTGGTAAGTTGTAAGTTCTAGATAAGCTGTAAACTGTAATTAGCAAATCAACTTCTTTAGTATTGTAACTTGTCGGTGGTCTAATAAAAAATAAACAAATTACAAAAAACTACAGGTCAAGACTTTGTTGTTGTCTTTTCTTTTTCAAGACAATCGGCGAATTTAATTAATTACAGTTTCTGAATAATGATAATGAGCTCCTTCAGGCTGAAGATCTTCTTCACAAGAAGTTTTTAACATTCAGCGTCCATTTTGACGAATGTTTTGGCGTTCTTTCTTCAACATCTGCTCAAGATCCGTATGATACCGAGTCCAGCAAAACATAAACAAACGAAAACCACACAACAACAAATTCATAGCCATCTCAAGAAGGAACATGTTTCCAGGTTCGGGGTAGTTTCAAACGAAGCAATACAAGAGCTCAGCTCTGTCGCTGTGAATTAGCATACGTAGTCTTTCGACAGATTTCGACCCGCTCCACAAATCAGTGAATGAACGCCATCTTGAAAAAATATATCTTGAAACAAATTAACGGCGCCGCACGAACTTGACAAGGTTCCGAGCATAATAAAGTTCTGTGCCGACGTCACAAAAAGAAGCAGACATACTTACGAGATTAGCCGTTTTTATGTTAGAGACGTTTAAGCTGTCTAGACAACATTAACGTCTAAGACGTTAAAGGCGTCTGGTGTAAAAACGAGACGCATATAATTACACGGCCTAACAAAGAAAAATTACTTCTTTTATAAAAAAAGACTGGGTTCTACTCTCGGACGACACCGGAAACAAGCAACTTTTCGTCCGTCAACATACGAACAAATCTACTAGATGGTAACATGGCAGTCGGTTAAGGGCGTCGCGTTTTTATACTAGACAGGTTTAACGTCTTAAACGTTAAAGGCCACTGATAAGAGCGTCGTTTAGACGCTCTTAAAAGAGGACGCTAAAGCTGACAGACGTTAAAGTCGTCTTCCTTATTTTTCGTTTTTATACTTGACGTTAAAGCTGTCTCGAGACCGCTTTAAAGTCCGAGACGACATTAACGTCCCTAGCATTAAAACGGCCATTGAATCCCTTAAAATCATGCAGAGTGCCATTGAACAGTATTTAAAAGACAAAACCATCCACAGCTGGGCATCGTGCAGTCGAGGGAGTTTCACTCAAAAGAACTTTTCAACTCGGAAGAAAATTATCCATCGCAGAATTATACCGGCTGCACCCTCAAATTCCTTCTCTAAAGACAACAAGAAGTCTCAGCCTCAACCACAGAAGAAAGGCAGGTCTTCCATCATTGATTAAGACGACGAAAATCGAACTTTGATGCATGAAAGAGTCACTATTTTCGTTCTTACTTCAGAACTGCTTGTTTGTTTGTTATGCTTGAATGAGCTTTCGTCACATGACAACGTTTTGCATACTAAATAGGATGTTAAATCGTTTCCGGTTCCGCTATTTCTAACAAACCGGCTCGGCTTGGAACAATACATCAAAATCTAAAATTTCAGGCCATGAAATTGTGTGATTTCAAAATGGATTTAATAAAGTGGTAATTGAACTTCAGGTCGTGCAATTTTGGTCTCAAATCATACTTGTGATTTCACGCCTATGATTTCAGACCAAATTGCACTCCACTCAGTTCAATTACCATTATATATTAAAATAACTTTGACTATGTATGAACCACGTGACTATGGATATACCAAGGTTACGCCTGTCTGTCAATTGTAAAGTAAGTCCGAGTAAACGCTTTTTGAGGGTCTAGTTTTTCTATTAATTCAGCGAAAAATAAGTAAAATATTATAACACTTACTTTCAGCTTGTATTACATATATTGATACAGTGCTATAGAAAGTTAGGCCAATTAGAATACAGAATACAGAAAAGTAATTCTATAAATTATTCGACGTTGCTATATACGCTGGCGTTTCTCTCGCTACATGACGCCCATTCATTGGGTGGTACATGGTCACATGACATTTAACAATGAAACCGTTTACCGCCAAATGCCATGAGCGGGCCACTTTGCAAAAACTATGCGGACATCAAGCGGAAGACAGTTCACGGTTACCCGCGAAATGTTGAGGGCTGTTACATGTGAAGAGAGCTGGTAGTTGAAGGTTGCCTGATGTTGTCGATAGAATCGCAGCGCCTGTTTCAATATTTGCTTTGTTTTGGTATATAACAACTCACTTCATGAATGGTCCCTTTGATTCTCAAGGGAAACAAAATGTACTGTTCCTCTCGGGACCAATCATCAAGTGTTAATTGTTATACCTCCCAACTCAAATACGTTTCCTGATTGGAGGAGAACGTGTCACGTGCCATTGGTCAAAACTCAATGACGCCCTAGGGCGAACAAAACTCAATGACGCCCTAGGGAAACAACACCTTGAACTTTGGACTCGCATGTGATCAAGTTGTGCACCTTGAAACCGCGGGAAATTTGTGTACCGGTCGGCCTGATGTTGAAAAGCCATTGAAGTAGGACAACGTTTCTCATTAGAGACGGCATTCATTATTTAAGAAAAGGGATTTATAGTCGCAAAAACATATCGTGCAGATTAACAAAAGGGAATATATGGACGTTTTGTGTCTCCAAGCTTTTGGTTTGGCGCCAAAAATGGGTTGCCCACGTTCGTCAACTCGCTCGTCGATCGCCGTCGCCAGATAGGAAAGTATTTATGTAATTTACAACAAAATATGCTGCTCCTGATCAAATCGAACTCAAAATGTTCGAGTAAACTGAGCATTAGAAGACGCCAAAGCAACTTTAGTACTGTCTATATTTTTAGCTGCAAAGAAAAAGACTGTTATCGTCATTTTTCGATAGGACAGGTTGGTTTTGGCAGCCGCTCAATTTTGCGAATGCGGCCAGTGTATGCAATGGCGTCAAGCGAATCATTTTTTTCGGAGCTTTTTCTATATTTGAGTCGGGAGGTATAACAAAACACTTAATGACTGGCCCCTCGGGAAACAGTGAGTTTTGTTTCCCCTCGACCTCAATGTTCCCCTCGGCTTCGCCTCGGGGAACATTGAGGGTCACGGGGAAACAAAACTCACTGTTTCCCTTGTGGCCAGTCATTAAGTGCTTATTATTGTATGGCTCTGTCTCACAAAGACTGGAAACTATCAAATTTAAGAATTTGATTGGCTGAAATCGATATTGAAAGTGGACTACATTTTCCCATCAAGACCGGCACTCTAGACCGGCAATGTTTTGCAGTGAAAAAGTTGCAAACTTAAATGCAATATCATTGACCATTTTTTTGAACCATGATTATTTACGAGGAGAAAAAGTAAAAAAGACGAGCAAACTTTGCCAGAATTAAAGTCAGCTCATCGCTGTTCGCAAGTTACATTGAAGGAATTTTGTTCGCCATATACAGTGGAACCTCGATTTAACGAAGTCACTGGGGACCGGCCAAATTTGTTCGTTAAATGGAGGGTTCGTTATATCGAAAACCTCGATATAACGAATTTGAGGGGAAACGACCAAAATGTTCGTTATATCGAGGTCATAGTTCATGATTCATTTGTAACACAGGTGACTTCTGTGGGAATACTGTAATGCCAATGTCTATGAGAAATAATAAGCCGTTGACTGAAAGGTTGCTGTCTCTTTACCATATGGATTAAAGGATTTGCTGACTGTTGATCTGTTCAGCGTTTGTCTTCTGTCGCGTGTTGACATTGTAGTTCGTTATATCGAGGTAAATTTTACGTTTGGGCTTCCGGATTATGTTCGTTATATCGAGGTTCTATTCCATACATTTTATTGTAAGTTTGGCCGGGACTTAGAGTATCGTTCGTTATATCGAGGACTTCGTTAAAAAGAGGTTCGTTAAATAGAGGTTCGTTAAATCGAGGTTCCACTGTAATAATAATCTTATTAACCGAGCTTAGTCGGTGTGTCACTGCGTTCTATTTGTTCTCACGATCGCGGCCAAGATTCTACCGTACAGAACTTCAGCTCGGTTAACAAGAGCTAAGTATTACATCAAACCTTCCCACCAGGCATTGCACATGTGTGACATCGATTGTGTTGGTACTGCACTGATTTGCTATGATAGAAAATACTTAATTTTTCTTGGCATACACACGAGCCTTTAGTTTGTTAGTTCGCTTTTTCGTTTTCAATAAATATGAATTCATTTACCAATGTTGCACGTATTGTCGATGAAAGGAAGAACTGTAATTTCTACACCACACTGACAGGAAAATTCACTCTTCTGTGGACCAGGAATGCAAGATCCTCCATAATTACACGGACTGCTTGAACATGGTAACAGTCGGAAGAGATTGAAAAGAGACTGCGAAAAAAAATACAATTAAAATGATTAAAGGAAATTAATTGTGACACATCTTTATCTCCCAGTCAAATTAAAAACAAGAAGTATGGATAAATTTGATTATGTTGTATCCCGCAGCAAGAGAGTCATAAATGTA
>JAHPZR010004050.1:35000-43384 GCA_019787425.1 Platygyra sinensis
CAAAACCGAAAAAATTGGGGCAAGAGCCCCGGTCTGTCTATTATTAGCTGCGGCCCTGAGATTTTGATTTTTTGTCCTTCCTCATCACCGTTAGTGAATACCTGTGAGTATCATTATCTGCTAATGATCGTGAATTCAAACAACCAAGTCGCTCCACAACCTATTTATTTGATGATTTTTGGTTTACCACTTTAACCCGTCTAATTCATATATAGAGGATATTAGATGCCCGCGCGTGGATATGAACTTTATCTTCGAGAGTTCAACTCCATATCTCATGAGTGAACGCAGCTAACGAGTCAGATATCGAGTTGAACCCGAGAAGATAAAATTAATATCCACAAGTTTTTTGCCACTCTGCTTCATTTTGAAATAAGCAGATGGAGACTATCAACAGTGTCTGTTTTCCTTTTTGACTGAATAAAACCAATTATTACCCAACTGCACTTCGCAGAGTACAAATAACGCCCAAAACGAGTACAAATATCACGCGGTATTTGTACTCCAGAGGACCGGTTACACAGGTTTGTTTGCTGTTGACCAATCAGTGAGCTGGATTTCCCGCGCCAATCCCATTCCGCTTCGCATAGTTCTGTTACGCATTCCCCGTAACTATTCGTGAAATTCGCCCGCACGGACATAACAATTTGGCGTGTTGAATAATAAATCTCTTATTAGACGTTTTGTTGTGTAGTATTGCTGAGAATTTTTACTCGTTGTTTGTATTTTGACTCGCCCTACGGGCTCGTCAAAATACGGCACAACTCGTAAAAATACTCAGCGATACTACACAACAAAACGCCTAATGAGATATATTTATTAATGACGATGAAAAGAACCATTTATTTGCCTTTTTTTGACATCGCTGCCTAACAAGAGAGGGCGAAGAGAATAAGGGTTATCGCTCATATAAGCCTCTTCTCCGAAGATGATCTCTCTCTCTCAATTTTTTTTGGGGGGTGGGGGAGAGGGGGGAGGCGGGCAGAGGCGGAGAGGTTTTGTTGCATCCAGTCCTCTACTGGATAATTATCTTATCTTGCTCGTTGCATGCATGCTGGATGTTTGGTGTAAAATTTCAAAGCTACCTGGACTACCTTACATACGTTTCATTGATTACTTTATCTCTTCCAAAAAGGAACCATTTGATATTTAGACAACTTTTCATCGACGCTCGGTCTTCAAAACTAACCCCTGAAGGAACAAAGGAGCTAGTATCTCCTTTTTTAACACGCTTGAACAAGAGACGTGATGTTTTCGCTGATGAAGATGGAGATATAGAAAAGGATTCTTGCACAGGTGAATTATTTGTTCTCTTTCTGATGGGAAGGGAAGGGGAGGTGCGGGTGGAGGCGTGGCGTGAAGAAGAGTACTGTCAGCTCCATCATTATTCTAAACATGGTACGGCAGGTTCAACAAGAATATGAACAACCTTTATCTGCATGACCGGAATTCTTACGACCTACAAAATACAAACTAGGGCAACCAAATGAAGGTTATTCAGAACACAGTCAGCAGTATTACAAACTCTTCTCCCGGAGCTGATGCTCCTTCTTTACAGTTCATCATTAAATAGATTTTGCTGAAAAAAAAAAAGGTTTTGTGAACGTTTCTCCGCTAACTGAATTGTTTTTCTTTCTAAAAATTACTGAGACTGTGTTTAATTTACTTGTTTGTTTATCATGTGATGGCAGGCTGTGTTTGAGCTTTCCTTCGTTTCTCAGTGTTGAAAAACATAGTGGCTGTATATAACCAATAAAAACTTGTGTCAATTGATTAACGACCTGTTTCATGTGATATAAGTTTTCATTTAACGGTTATCATTTGTCACTGGACTCGACTTCACCAGATAACTTTCTAATGTTTGTAACAGTACGCGCTATATCGGTTATGAGTTTTATTACGTTGATTTGTAGTTCCTATGACTCCGGTTCTGTTTCCACAATTTGACTTGACCGTTTGCATTGGATAACGAGCAGTAGCATCTATCAGCCAGCCATAACTGAAATAAAAATAGCAGTTGAATTATCAGGTTAATACCGGTCGCCTGACTGACAAGGTCATTAATTCATGATATTTAGTACTACTGTTTCTCCACATTGTCCTAGCTGTGAGAAGATCAGTTTTAAAGAGGGGACGAAGCCATTCCACGTTTTCCTCTTGAATGTCCTGGGTAAATTACACCTAAAATTACTCGCAAAAGTTATAAAACAAATAGGGAATTGGGGGAGAAAGAAAAGAAAAGGTCTGAAAAACGGTTGGGGGAAGAGGTGCATTTGCCACAGCTATTATTTTTCTGGCATCTCGAAAACCAGGAAAATATAGATTCGTGGACTGAAAAGAATGATTATTATATTGTCATTCTATGTATAGTAATTCTATAACTTGTTTCATTGGCCGAAAGCCCACCACGTGACTTGCGAATAGCTTCCTGCAAATACAATAATGGTCTGCGCGTGCCTAACACCGTCTAAAGGCGTTTTGCTGTAAATAATATTCTGGTCATACGTAATTCAAACCACGGGTGAAAAAATGGCAGTCTCGGAGAGTGATTCAAAACCGTAAATAAACTTGGTGCATGGTCGAATGGTTAAACAATTTTTGAATTAGGTTATTGCAAAATATCATGATTTGTCAATGTCTGGCAGATCAATTATTTGTTAATGAAAAATCAAGATATTTTGCTCAACAGCAAACTAATTGTATTATTATTTGGCAAGTTAGTCTGGAGGGAAATCCTAGCGTTCTGATTGGTTCTTTCTTGGTCGGGATTTCGCCATACTGACAGTTTCCATGGAAACGGTAATGAGCTACGTATTTTTTGTTTTCGAAAGCCGGCAAATTCAAAACAAGCATGACCCAAGTGCCATATAATAAACTACTTACTAACCTAGCTAGCTCGAGCCGTACTGGGGAATATTGGCCCTCGGTCGGTTTTTGCACGGACTGCCACGACCTCGGCCACTATTCTCAAGTGGGGCCCTCGCGCTCGGTTAGTAAAAGGATATTATTTTGTATTTGAAATAATTGACTTACTTGCACTGGTTTAGTCCAGCCGCTTGAGCCGCAGTCAATTGTTCTAGAGATGCCAAAATGGCTCCAAGCATGTCACAAAGTCGTTTGGCCTCATAATAGTTCATTTTCTCCTTATCTACGGCTGCGTAGAAAACGCGTCTGACTGGAGAGCCTTCAATGATTAAGGTTTGATCTGGAATAAAATACAGTCTCGTGCACGTGAAAGAGAGAGAAGACAAACACAAACAAGTTACTGTCATTCTGGCTGAATCACTTTTTTGAATCAAGTTGGTCAAAACAGCAGTTGATTGATTGATTGATTGATTGATTGACTGGTTGATGGACAGATAGGCTGACTGACTGACTTAGTGATTGACTGACTAACTGACTGACTGATTAACTGACTGAATTATGGACTGACTGACAGACGAACTGACTGATTGACTGTGACTGACTGACTGACTGACTGACTGACTGACTGACTGATTGACTGACTGACTGACTGACTGACTGACAGATTGACTGAGTGACACACGGACTGACTAGTTGACTGTGACTGACTGACTGACGGACTGACTCACTGACTAGGGTCAATTCTGCTTACATTGACCCTTTCGCCTCGTTTCTGTGCCTTTCCAAACAAAGGAAAATTTGACAGCAGGTCCAACTCCAATAACAGCTGTTGCATAAGTCAAGGGTCTTCTTCCATTAGTTCATAATTACTATTTTTCGTTGAATTAGACATCTTGACTTCGAGTCATTGAAATATAATTTCAGTCACAGAACTAGATTCTGATAATTTATATAGACACGGAGACCGTAAGTCTTGGGATGCGCGTGGACCCATGATATGGGACAATTTTTCTATTTTAGAACAAATTGCGCCATCCTGACGTCATTTATCCGCGCTGATCCACGCACGTGTCTTGGGCTCTCGCGTGGATGTTGTCACGTTGTGTGATGAAATGGTGAGAGTTGCGAGATTCTCTTGACGAATTTTCACAGCCGATGGCAGGGAATAGGGCAGAGAAGAACCAGGGCTCTTCAATGTACTTTTATGCTCTGATTTAATGGAAAAGATGTGTTTTCAGGGCCGAGAATTTCTTCAATTTCGCGCTGTGAATGAATAAAATCCGCTCGCCGGCTAGTTATACGCGTAAACTTTTGTGTTTGTTCTGTAGAGAAACGTTCTATAAGAAAACTGTTTACTCTGGTATCGAGTTAATTTGTGAGTTTTCCAAACAATGCTTAATCATAACCAAAACCTGTTTTGGATAGTTTCTTATTGTCTCTGCTCGTTTGGCGAGTTTTCTGAGTCGGTGTCTTCAGATTGTCAACAAATCGTGAAAAAGATTTGTTTCGTTGTCTTTTGTGCTGAGATACTACCACAGTTTTCACTAACGTTCACCAAAAGGCTACTAACATCATGTATGTTTCTTTCACATAGTGAAACTCTACACTGTGAAAATAAAATAGACAAGGAGTTTTGACTCAATCGAAATCTTTATTCGAGTTGATTTAAGCATCATCGTAACTTTTCTGATTATTTCTGCTGTATTCACATATTTTCAGCTAAGCATTTTAATATGTTCTCAAACGTTAATCAACCTTAAACATATTCAAAAACTAGAGATATTATATAAGTTCGATGTACGTTTTCACACCAAAGTCCGAAGTCCAATTTGTCATGTTCTACTAGCTGTGCAAAACATGCATCGGCGGGCGCTTTTATTCATCGACAACAGACAATTTACTGGATTTTTATACAAACAAAACTAAGCAGCATCTAGGGACATAAACCTATTGTCACTTATTTGGCCTAAACGCTGCTATATGCAAACATATCCAACTAGTTTTTTTTCTGTGTTATGGAAAAGCTGTTTATCTTCTACGTGTGTGAAGTTTAGATTGGAGTAATGTGAAGTTCTTGTAAAACAGCGGAACTCAACTTGATCAGCGATATAAAGCGGGACATACCTAAATTCGGCACCGTCTTCACTCAAACTGGAGCAACTTACGGCAAAAATGCTTAAGCAAAATTTCAACAGTCATAAGGCGTTGAGTTGTGGGCCAAAAGCATAAACGATTTCGGGAATTTCGGACGCCATTTCCCTGCGCGACATCCGCGAAAATCCTCGCAGCAATGTACGCGCGTGTGCCGCCGGTGATGGCGCAATTTGTTCTAAAAATAGAAAAATTGTCCCATAACATGGGGTCAACCCTAATACTAGAAATGGCGCGCGCTTACGGTCTCCGTCCCTGATTATGGCTCCTGATATAGACTGTACTGAGGATGAAACATAGCTGGAATTTGGGTTACTCACTGACGTTGCACTTGTTGTCAATGTACGGTAACACACTTATTTCCAAGGAACAGTTACACGAGAACGTTTCCAGGCCTGGACCATTCACACAGGTTCCCCCATAACGGCATGGAGACGACAGACATGGGTAAAACCTAGCCAGGTACTGGAAGAACAAATGCAAGTGTCAAATCAATCTAAATCTTGTGTCATGCTTTAAGAACATGACCTGTCAACACAATTTGTCGACGTGTGTTTTTTTTTTCTTGTTGTTTGGCCAGATCGTTCAAAATAATTTTTCAAGTTGGTTATCTTTTTCCTTGAAACTTTATTTAGCGAGTTTTACCTACGGTTTATTTTTTATGCAAAAAATCGTCACGGTTTAAGCGGCTCTTCATCCACAACTCTGTCCGGAGTTGTAGATGAATAAGCCCACACCTTAACAATTAACTTGAATAAGATCTGGATGTGTGGAGCCGGTTTAGAAATGAAATGAGACAGTTTCTCTCGTATTTGTCATATTGAGTAAAAATTTCCATTCGCATCATCAAGGAAACACTCCCTTACCACCGTTTGTACGCCAAAATAATCAACTCCTTGACAATTTTGCATTCTGCCTGGCTCCAAGGCTCTTTCAGAGTTGCTCAGTTCGCAGACGTGTGTTTCGCCTATGGACTTCCTGCGGAAGTTAAACGACAGGCAGTCGCGTGGATAATGCCGAAAGCACATGAACGTACATTCCATCTCATCCTTTACCAGTCTGGTCATTGTGACTTTGCCTATAAGTGATGCTGATTTGACGCTGTAAAACGACACTTCTCTCTGAGTTTCGTCAGCAAACTCCCCATCAGTGGAAAAAATCCATTCCAGGAGAAAAAGGGTCACTGTGATCGATATTTGTATTTTAAGGGGTCGTTCGTTTCCATGGCGAGCCATGTAATTGACGAGCTGTTGTTTATAAAGAGAATAAGTTCAAATGTAGAACAGAGTGACTTTTAACAGCGTATCTAGGGAATTATTATAGGGCTGTAAGTTGCCGGTTAATCAACTTTTAAACAGTTGCACAAGAATTACAAAAGCACATCTTATCTAACGGAAACATGCAGATCAAGTCCTTTTAATTTCGCATTTGCTGATGTCGGTAGAATCTCAGTTCACTAGAACGCGGTTCTTTTTTTTCAACTTTTTGCTTGCTTGCTTTATCCTTTGTACATGCATCAGGTCAACAGATCTTGTTTTTACATTATCTTCACTGCAACTCAGTGATCGATGCTCATGACAAAAACGTTGAAGCGGCCCCGAAAACCCTCATTATACGCCCTGCACCTGCAATGCAGACATCTTCCACTGACAGTGTTTTAGCTCGCTGTCGAAAGTATTAAAGATATGATATTATAATTATGTACGTGAATTACAATATCGAACTCTGTTTTCCAGCCGCCAACGAAACTTCAATCAATTTCGTACGAATATTGCTGCAAGCGCACGCAAAACATTTTTCGTTTAATTTGGTAAATGGAAGAAATTGACATCAACGAAACTTCGCACGGGACAAGTATAGCCTCGACAGAATGAGTCGATGAGCCGAGCAGTGAAATCATCAATGAACCGTCTTCTCATTTACCTTATATACATTCAGCATTGCACTGAATAATATCATCAATGCAGAAGACGACCATTTGATAAACTAGTTATGCTCACCTTGAAGCGGGAAGGAGCGGGAAGGAAAGCGATCTGTCGGCTGTAGCCGGAGCTGGTTGGCAACTTAATTCTGACTTGATCATCTGGCAAACTCTTCGTATCTCGTTTGTTAAATAGAAAAAAAAAAACGTTTGCTCAATCGTGTGACGTTTTTCTCAGTATTGAACACAATAATAAAACGAGTTACAAAAACAATAGTAAAAATCTATCAATTGATCCGGTCTTACTGAGCGTTAATTCTTAATTATTTTACCCACCTCTGAATTTTGAGGACGTTGTGCTTTATTAAATGCACAAAGAAGATTAAAAGTTTCAGGGACATGTCTGGGAATACCTAGCCAACACATAAAGTAGAATAAATTAAGGGAAGATACGTTTTTTTTCCTTTTAACGTGAGCTTAAAATTCTCGAAGATGTCAATATTTTCCTCATCATCGTTGGTCATTGATTGTAGCAGAAAAGAAAGAAAACCAGTGTGAATATTTTCTTTCTTTGACATATGAATTGTTTTATTTTAAATTCAAATGACGGTCTCTGTTAATGCCAACTTTCCCAAAGGCCGAAGACATGAGATGTAAATATTCGGGCAGAATTCATCTTTTCTTTAGATATATGATGTAGAAAAACACTTCCTTATTGACACTCAAATAAAGCACATGTCTCTATTTAGTTCTCAAGTGTCAGAGATTATCACAAAATCAATTTCACTTGGCATGGGTATGAAGTGTTTGTCAGTAATTGTGCCAGTAAAAATAAGAAAAGAAGAAACAAAAGCACTCTATTTTATCTATTTTATGTCTGCGGTACCCTTGACGTCTGCTCACTATTTTTGAGGGGTTTTAATTAACTTTCAAACTACCTGAAAAATTAATAACGTCACAGTAGGAGCTTCATACAGGTTTCCATACCTTCTTTGTTGACAATAAAAGTTTAATCAAAATTTATTACGACTCGGTAAATCGATCACCCTGCAAGCAGAGCCAAGAGATAAAGTGTAAATCGACAGACAAAAAGACGAAAAATATCGCTTCCATAAAAGTGAATGCAAAGATAAACATCTAAACGAAATTATTTTAAACATTTCAGGTTTTAGCGAAAACGTAGATGTCTGTCAGATAACTGTTAACATTTGGTGCCAAATACAGAATTACTGCATTAATTTGCATTAAGAAGGTAACTGAACCAGACCTCCTCCATATAAAATATTTTACCAAAAGTCTTACAAAACTTCAGACTTTATTATTGGTTTACAACTAACTTGCCATTGACCTTCAGAGAGGCATAAACGCCCCAAGCTGTTACAGTAAGCTGTGCGTATATCTGTCCTGATTTAGCAAAAGATAGCCTTGGAAAGCCAAATGCACTCCA
>JAHPZR010004051.1:2500-17559 GCA_019787425.1 Platygyra sinensis
CATTATGACGTCACGGTAAGGTCAGTTAAGGTGGCCCAAAACGTTTCCAACACTTTTCAAGACGTAGACTTTGATGGGTCATAATTACTACTCTTTATCAATTGATGCTACAGTCATGGTATCAAAAATCTGCCCAATCACTGGTGAACACGTTGGTATTATTTTCTTGACACAGTAGGTTACCATAGCAACACTACGACCTGCTAAAAACACCCTTAACTTTAGCTTTAAGCGCTTATATTTCAAAAACGGCACTGTAAATTTTTTCTTATTGTAGAATTTTGATAAGCAGGATAAGATGCAACTTTTGGCAAAGTTTAAAAAAATTGTCTACATGGGGTTCAGAGCCACCTTAAATTTTCGAAAATTTAAGGTGGCTCTGAACCCCATGTAGGATGATAAAGTGTTTGATCTCGACAATATGACCAAATGACCCGCATATAAAAGTGAATTTAATTTTGCGCCGTTTGGTAGGACAAAGGGATCAGATAGAATTTTTTCAAAAGAGAATGGTATATCTATTGTAAAGAGGTTGAACAGTAACGGGCTCCAAATACAACCTTTGCGTAACCCGCTCGCGTATGAAAAGGGCCCTGTTTGATTTTGGCCAATTTTTATGGAGCATGTAGAGTTAAAATACAGGCTCTTAATTAAATTGAAGAAACAGCCACCGACGTTAATCTGTAATAACTTAAAGTTACTATGCACCTTCAGATCGATAATTTTCTTCAAATCTGGATTTTTGAGTCAAAATATTGGTCGAAGTGTGATCTTTAATTTTTTAAAAAAATTATTGAAAAAGACTAAATTTTGGCGGAGAAATCGCAGTTTCACGTTTACGCCAGAAGTAAAAGTTTACCCGTTGATTGACAGCCCTATGATTTTATGCAATCAACCGAGACGACTTTCGCGGGATTAGAACTGGCTACTCAGTTGATCAGCCACAACGCAAGCATCTTCCTTGGTGTAATTATTTTAGGTATGAATAAACCTAGACCATGGAAATGTCCGTGGACCAGTTCGAAGAAGCGAAAGAAGCGAACCAAAAATGAAAATACAGCAATGAACGAACAAGCGAAAGTTGGCGGAAAGTTGAAGCTACGGCTTTCTGGGATCTGAAAAAGATCGAGTCAAGAGTCAAGAAAAGATCGAGTCAAGAGCTTTAATGATAGTACATGTTCTTTCTGGCTGGCTTGCCTCTTCTTATCCAATCCGACGTGCTTTTCTCCAACATATCAGCTGAAGAGTTTCCATCGAATCTGTCATAAATAAACGAAAAAGTTCTTGCCATTTTACATGAAGGAATGGCTCGATTGCTGTATGTTTGTTCATCCTACAGAATACGGCCGTGATATTGGATTGAAAGGCTTTCTTATCAATCAAAAATTATTTCTATCAACATCAGAATATCACCATTATTATCAAGGGAGAAAGGGAAACATGCCCAAATTTCTGAAATCGCCATAATAATTCTCTCTCTAAAGTTTATCGGTTCATTTGAAACTGCCGCTTTGTCTTTCACCACTGAATTTGATTTTTCCGCCTAGCCGCTTTAGTTTGCTTTCTAGCGGTCGTTCCCTTTGATGTCTTCCGCATTTTGCTCCAACAGCTTCTAGAAAAAAACAAGCAGCCAAAAATATTCTCTTCGCTAAGAGCGTAATGCGAAACACTAAGGGTTGATTGAAGATTACGCGGAGAATTTTCACCAGGAAGCCATCGGAAGTAAACTTTCCGAGCGCTGATTGGCTCAGTTATCTGAGAACCCAGTTGACTGTGTTTGTGGGCGGAGTTTGTTTGCGAAGCAGGAAATTCAGCACTGTTTTCTCGAAACAATTTTTCCACCAGAAAGAAACACTTTAAAGAGCTACAAGTTAAAGGGAATTTGTTCGATTGCTCTCAAATTGTGACAGTAGCTAGTTTTACATATAATTTTTTATTTCAAAATACTTTTTTTTCAAGAGCGATTTTTGTACGATCAATCCACATTTTCTTAATACTATTTTAAAAAGTGTTCTGTAACTTTTCACTGAAATTGAATATGGCAAATCGCAGACACGTTTTTTAGCGCTTTGGCCCCGGAAACGGAGGAACACATTAAATAAGCGAAAAACAAAATTCGCTTTGACAGGTAACGCTCAGAAGGTGATTTGGGCGCTCGCATTTAGGAGTCATGAAAAATTCGGCAATTCATTTTTTTTTTTCAAAATTTTTGGAATAGTCTGGTAGCCAGTCCTATAAGCTTTAATTTGATATAGGGGTTTAGATATCTACAGTTTAAGCCGGACGCGCTACATCGCTTGCACGCGAGACACCCCTGAAGGTGCATAGCAACCTTAAATAAAAGTCCGTCATACAAAACTGAGTCGAAAGCTTTTTGAAGTCGAGAAAACAAGCATAAATTTTTCGTTGTGATGACACACGTATTTATCTATCAGAGTTCTCAATGTAAGAACAGGGTCTGCTGTTCAACTTTTAGGTAGAAAACCAATCTGGGAATTGTGTAGAACACTAAGAGAATTGACATGCTCAAGCAGTCGCTGATTTAAAAAAGGACCAAAATAATTTTCCCAAACAGCCGGAGACACAAATTCCTCGGTAGTGTGATGGTTCATTTCTTCCTCCTGATTGAGGAGTTGAAGAGTTCAATTGAGTTGAAGAGTTTAAGATACGCGGGCATCATTTCTTGAATGCTAGCTTTGATCATTTCGTTTTTTCTTTTGTCCGAGAACGCCGATGTGTTATTTTGCAATTTTTTAGAGGCTTTAAATATTTCATTTTCAGTGATCAAGTAGTCTAAAGAGGGAAACTACTCTTATTGAAGTTCTAGAAAGTTTAGATCATTCATTATTGACTGCTGAATAGGGCCTAGAGGACTTTTCGAGCAGTGAAGAGAACGAAAGTATGTTAACCAATTACCCTCTGAGATTGATGGAATACCGTCTTTATCTTTTCACGTGTTATCCATTGGTATGAAAAAAAATCTACGTCTTGGAAAGTGTTGGAAACGTTTTGAGCCACCTTAACTGACCTTAAAGTGACGTCATAATGACACCACTGTCATTATTTGATGTAATATCACTCGTAGTCACCCGTGGTCATTCGTGGTCACTCGTGGTCACCCGTGGTCACCCGTGGTCACCCGTGGTCACCCGTGGTCACTCGTGGTCACCCGTGGTCACCCGTGGTCACCCGTGGTCACCCGTGGTCACTCGTGGTCACCCGTGGTCACCCGTGGTCACCCGTGGTCACCCGTGGTCACCCGTGGTCACCCGTGGTCACCCGTGGTCACTCGTGGCCACTCGTGGTCACTTGTAAGTACTTTTAGACCATATCCATATATTCCGACGTACTGTTCATAAACTTGACTACAAAGAAATGTATTTCAGTCTCAGAATTTACATCTGTGGAACACAGAATATGTAAAATCTGTAGCACTTGAAGGTGGACTGATTTTCCGTCGCTCTCTCGCTTAAGATGAAGTACTTCAGCCGGTTGTTGTTGTTTTGAGCTAAAGGTCACCGGGTTTCATCTCGCGTTGGTTTTCACGGCCTCTCTTTCCGAAGTAGAGAATGGTGTTAAACCATGCCGAATTTGCAAAACTTTCTAGAGCATTCTGACCAAGCTGATTTGCTGCATAGAGAACTTCAAGGTCTTCGATGGAAATTGGACGCTTGTGCTTTGTGAAAGAAATCAATCCCAGTCGCGCAAGATCTTTCGGTGATGGATCTAGAGCTTCGTTTGCCGGCTTAAGAGGCTGTCTCACCAAGAACCACCCACTCAATTTCGCTTGAAAAATAATTTTGCCTGAAACTCTGGCAACTGAAAGACTTTACCAAGGTTAGAATAAAACAAGATTTCTTTTGATTGAAATGATTTTCTAGTCGCGTCAGGAGCCATATAATATTCCGCCTCGTCAGGGCCCGTCGCGCCGTCTCCAAAAGCATAAAATTGGCATTTTTCGTGACGCCGTAAAATATTTCGTTTGCAACATCTAGTATTGAGTCTTATATCATTTTGCTCATAAACCTTTCTAGTTTTCCGAGATACCAACCAATTTTGTCTCAATTTAAGTGGCAAGACGAAATCAAGCATATTACTGAACACTATTATTCGCCATCGAACGATGGCTGGAAATAGCCTTCATTTAGAAGCTTATTTTTAACTTTGGGATCTAGCTGAGAACTCTAGTCTACACAGCTGCAAAGTGTAGTCCTTTATTGGCAAAAATATGCAAAAACCACTGTACGATTTCAGTATTTAAAAAGTTATGGTCGTTTGTATCAGCCCATGTACGAGCATTTCCGACATTCAAGCCTATATCAAAATCGACCTATCCCAGCAGATTTTATTATAACTACAGCTTGCCTGCTTCGAAACTTGGTTTTATTTCCAACTTCAGTCACTTTCCAAGCCTTCAAAGCTTGATTTTCATCGCTAGCAGTTCCAGTACATTGGTAGTTGTTATCTGATTCTTGACACGGCAATCCAGCTCTGAAAACGATGTTTCGATAGGGTATTTTAGCCCAAATGTGACCCATGGAGTCGAGCTTTGTTCACTTCAGAAACTCGATTTAGCCGTGCTCAAGTTTCGAAGCATAACAACTACCAATGTACTGGAACTGCTAGCGATGATTCAGCAAGCTGTGAAGGCTTGGAAAGTGACTGAAGTTGGAAATAAAACCAAGTTTCGAAGCAGGCAAGCTGTAGTTATAATAAAATCTGCTGGGATAGGTCGATTTTGATATAGGCTTGAATGTCGGAAATGCTCGTACATGGGCTGATACAAACGACCATAACTTTTTAAATACTGAAATCGTACAGTGGTTTTTGCATATTTTTGCCAATAAAGGACTACACTTTGCAGCTGTGTAGACTAGAGTTCTCAGCTAGATCCCAAAGTTAAAAATAAGCTTCTAAATGAAGGCTATTTCCAGCCATCGTTCGATGGCGAATAATAGTGTTCAGTAATATGCTTGATTTCGTCTTGCCACTTAAATTGAGACAAAATTGGTTGGTATCTCGGAAAACTAGAAAGGTTTATGAGCAAAATGATATAAGACTCAATACTAGATGTTGCAAACGAAATATTTTACGGCGTCACGAAAAATGCCAATTTTATGCTTTTGGAGACGGCGCGACGGGCCCTGACGAGGCGGAATATTATATGGCTCCTGACGCGACTAGAAAATCATTTCAATCAAAGAAATCTTGTTTTATTCTAACCTTGGTAAAGTCTTTCAGTTGCCAGAGTTTCAGGCAAAATTATTTTTCAAGCGAAATTGAGTGGGTGGTTCTTGGTGAGACAGCCTCTTAAGCCGGCAAACGAAGCTCTAGATCCATCACCGAAAGATCTTGCGCGACTGGGATTGATTTCTTTCACAAAGCACAAGCGTCCAATTTCCATCGAAGACCTTGAAGTTCTCTATGCAGCAAATCAGCTTGGTCAGAATGCTCTAGAAAGTTTTGCAAATTCGGCATGGTTTAACACCATTCTCTACTTCGGAAAGAGAGGCCGTGAAAACCAACGCGAGATGAAACCCGGTGACCTTTAGCTCAAAACAACAACAACCGGCTGAAGTACTTCATCTTAAGCGAGAGAGCGACGGAAAATCAGTCCACCTTCAAGTGCTACAGATTTTACATATTCTGTGTTCCACAGATGTAAATTCTGAGACTGAAATACATTTCTTTGTAGTCAAGTTTATGAACAGTACGTCGGAATATATGGATATGGTCTAAAAGTACTTACAAGTGACCACGAGTGGCCACGAGTGACCACGGGTGACCACGGGTGACCACGGGTGACCACGGGTGACCACGGGTGACCACGGGTGACCACGGGTGACCACGAGTGACCACGGGTGACCACGGGTGACCACGGGTGACCACGGGTGACCACGAGTGACCACGGGTGACCACGGGTGACCACGGGTGACCACGGGTGACCACGAGTGACCACGAATGACCACGGGTGACTACGAGTGATATTACATCAAATAATGACAGTGGTGTCATTATGACGTCACTTTAAGGTCAGTTAAGGTGGCTCAAAACGTTTCCAACACTTTCCAAGACGTAGATTTTTTTTCATACCAATGGATAACACGTGAAAAGATAAAGACGGTATTCCATCAATCTCAGAGGGTAATTGGTTAACATACTTTCGTTCTCTTCACTGCTCGAAAAGTCCTCTAGGCCCTATTCAGCAGTCAATAATGAATGATCTAAACTTTCTAGAACTTCAATAAGAGTAGTTTCCCTCTTTAGACTACTTGATCACTGAAAATGAAATATTTAAAGCCTCTAAAAAATTGCAAAATAACACATCGGCGTTCTCGGACAAAAGAAAAAACGAAATGATCAAAGCTAGCATTCAAGAAATGATGCCCGCGTATCTTAAACTCTTCAACTCAATTGAACTCTTCAACTCCTCAATCAGGAGGAAGAAATGAACCATCACACTACCGAGGAATTTGTGTCTCCGGCTGTTTGGGAAAATTATTTTGGTCCTTTTTTAAATCAGCGACTGCTTGAGCATGTCAATTCTCTTAGTGTTCTACACAATTCCCAGATTGGTTTTCTACCTAAAAGTTGAACAGCAGACCCTGTTCTTACATTGAGAACTCTGATAGATAAATACGTGTGTCATCACAACGAAAAAATTTATGCTTGTTTTCTCGACTTCAAAAAGCTTTCGACTCAGTTTTGTATGACGGACTTTTATTTAAGGTTGCTATGCACCTTCAGGGGTGTCTCGCGTGCAAGCGATGTAGCGCGTCCGGCTTAAACTGTAGATATCTAAACCCCTATATCAAATTAAAGCTTATAGGACTGGCTACCAGACTATTCCAAAAATTTTGAAAAAAAAAAATGAATTGCCGAATTTTTCATGACTCCTAAATGCGAGCGCCCAAATCACCTTCTGAGCGTTACCTGTCAAAGCGAATTTTGTTTTTCGCTTATTTAATGTGTTCCTCCGTTTCCGGGGCCAAAGCGCTAAAAAACGTGTCTGCGATTTGCCATATTCAATTTCAGTGAAAAGTTACAGAACACTTTTTAAAATAGTATTAAGAAAATGTGGATTGATCGTACAAAAATCGCTCTTGAAAAAAAAGTATTTTGAAATAAAAAATTATATGTAAAACTAGCTACTGTCACAATTTGAGAGCAATCGAACAAATTCCCTTTAACTTGTAGCTCTTTAAAGTGTTTCTTTCTGGTGGAAAAATTGTTTCGAGAAAACAGTGCTGAATTTCCTGCTTCGCAAACAAACTCCGCCCACAAACACAGTCAACTGGGTTCTCAGATAACTGAGCCAATCAGCGCTCGGAAAGTTTACTTCCGATGGCTTCCTGGTGAAAATTCTCCGCGTAATCTTCAATCAACCCTTAGTGTTTCGCATTACGCTCTTAGCGAAGAGAATATTTTTGGCTGCTTGTTTTTTTCTAGAAGCTGTTGGAGCAAAATGCGGAAGACATCAAAGGGAACGACCGCTAGAAAGCAAACTAAAGCGGCTAGGCGGAAAAATCAAATTCAGTGGTGAAAGACAAAGCGGCAGTTTCAAATGAACCGATAAACTTTAGAGAGAGAATTATTATGGCGATTTCAGAAATTTGGGCATGTTTCCCTTTCTCCCTTGATAATAATGGTGATATTCTGATGTTGATAGAAATAATTTTTGATTGATAAGAAAGCCTTTCAATCCAATATCACGGCCGTATTCTGTAGGATGAACAAACATACAGCAATCGAGCCATTCCTTCATGTAAAATGGCAAGAACTTTTTCGTTTATTTATGACAGATTCGATGGAAACTCTTCAGCTGATATGTTGGAGAAAAGCACGTCGGATTGGATAAGAAGAGGCAAGCCAGCCAGAAAGAACATGTACTATCATTAAAGCTCTTGACTCGATCTTTTTCTTGACTCTTGACTCGATCTTTTTCAGATCCCAGAAAGCCGTAGCTTCAACTTTCCGCCAACTTTCGCTTGTTCGTTCATTGCTGTATTTTCATTTTTGGTTCGCTTCTTTCGCTTCTTCGAACTGGTCCACGGACATTTCCATGGTCTAGGTTTATTCATACCTAAAATAATTACACCAAGGAAGATGCTTGCGTTGTGGCTGATCAACTGAGTAGCCAGTTCTAATCCCGCGAAAGTCGTCTCGGTTGATTGCATAAAATCATAGGGCTGTCAATCAACGGGTAAACTTTTACTTCTGGCGTAAACGTGAAACTGCGATTTCTCCGCCAAAATTTAGTCTTTTTCAATAATTTTTTTAAAAAATTAAAGATCACACTTCGACCAATATTTTGACTCAAAAATCCAGATTTGAAGAAAATTATCGATCTGAAGGTGCATAGTAACTTTAAGTTATTACAGATTAACGTCGGTGGCTGTTTCTTCAATTTAATTAAGAGCCTGTATTTTAACTCTACATGCTCCATAAAAATTGGCCAAAATCAAACAGGGCCCTTTTCATACGCGAGCGGGTTACGCAAAGGTTGTATTTGGAGCCCGTTACTGTTCAACCTCTTTACAATAGATATACCATTCTCTTTTGAAAAAATTCTATCTGATCCCTTTGTCCTACCAAACGGCGCAAAATTAAATTCACTTTTATATGCGGGTCATTTGGTCATATTGTCGAGATCAAACACTTTATCATCCTACATGGGGTTCAGAGCCACCTTAAATTTTCGAAAATTTAAGGTGGCTCTGAACCCCATGTAGACAATTTTTTTAAACTTTGCCAAAAGTTGCATCTTATCCTGCTTATCAAAATTCTACAATAAGAAAAAATTTACAGTGCCGTTTTTGAAATATAAGCGCTTAAAGCTAAAGTTAAGGGTGTTTTTAGCAGGTCGTAGTGTTGCTATGGTAACCTACTGTGTCAAGAAAATAATACCAACGTGTTCACCAGTGATTGGGCAGATTTTTGATACCATGACTGTAGCATCAATTGATAAAGAGTAGTAATTATGACCCATCAAAGTCTACGTCTTGAAAAGTGTTGGAAACGTTTTGGGCCACCTTAACTGACCTTACCGTGACGTCATAATGACACCACTGTCATTTTTGATGTAATCTCACTCCTAGTCACTCGTGGTCACTCGTGGTCATCCGTGGTCACTCGTGGTCACTCGTGGTCACTCGTGGTCACTCGTGGTCACTCGTGGTCACTCGTGGTCACTCGTGGTCACCTGGTCACTCGTGGTCACTCGTGGTCACTTGTAAGTACTTTTAGACCATATCGAATATATGAACTAAAAGCGCCTAGTTTTCGAGTTTTTGATCCAAGGGGCGTTACGAGAATTAATTTCACATGACAGCTTGTCAAATTTGGCCCAATCACAGTGGAAATAAAGTTAGTTAAACCAATCAAATTTACTTTGCTCCCTCACGTCAATCACGCGCATTCGCCATCAGATCACCAATGGCTTTTTTACCATCAGTTTACGAGCGGTTTATTGCGAACTGAAAATTAATGGGAGGGTTATAAAATAAATAAACCCCTTTCTGGCTTGCTGGTATGTCGGCTGATAATGTCCTTGGCTGAGAGATTGTCCTCAAAATTTCACATTTGCCCTCGAAGCTTCGCTTCTCGGCCAAATGTTCATTTTTCGGACAATCTCTCAGCCGCGGACATTATCAGCCGACATACCAGCCGCCTGAAGGGGTTTATTTACTAATTATTCGTGTGGTTTTAACCAATCAGAGACTGGGAAATATCTTGAATGAATAATTAACAACTATGTATTCGACGAAGTGGAGGTGGCTAACGGTGGATATTTACCGAGCCGCGAAGCGGCAAGGTAAATAACCAACGCCAGCCACCGACACTGAGGTGAATAGTTGTTTTAGTATATACTAAAACAGTGAGATAATGTACAGCACAAAAATTAATTTGGATGATTTCTTCACTTGTCACGGCTGCAAACCGGGACGCCATTTTCTCTTGAGCTGCTCGGAGGTAAATAGCACAGGATATTCGGAGTTTGACGAGCCAATCAGCGCGCGCGTTTAACACTATCCACTGTTTTAGTATATACTAATAATATTTATTATCTCTATGTCTCAATTTAGCGGTCCGTGCAGGAGTATACGGGTTTTTTGTTGCCAAACTGTTGCGTGATTTATCGCCAAATTTTCTCAATTAACTTATATGAGGGGGGTGAATAGGTCTACGGATCGGCGGATTTGGTAAACATTTCAGCCCGGATTCTGGATTTAGAGCGAAATTTTAACGGATCTGCGGATCCGATGATCACAGCGGATCGCGGTTTTATCCAGTTTTAGGGCCCGGATTTTGGATTTTGCTTGTTGGGGAGTTCGGATCGTGGATCTCCACGTTGCCTCGAAAATCTCACTTTCTCTCTTTTATGTGCTGGATATCACGCCATGTACAAAATTACTAGAAATTGTGCGCACTTAAGCGTGACGTGTCTGTGATAGCCGTGATGAAAATTGCCTTCTACCCGCGTGGAACCCCTCATCTTTCAGAGGATACTGGTGTACCAGGTACTGGTGTTGAAGGCAGTCGAGATGGGCTTCTCTCGGAATGACAATTCCAGCAACCAGTTGGTCTTAGCATTGAGTTTGACTAGGTTGTGTTTGTTTGCGACGCTCAATCAAACTCGTTAGCGATAATCACACCAATTTCTGAAACAGTGCGATTTTTAAAGGCTGTTGGAAACCTTTTATATGATGCTTTCTCAGTGCATAAGAAGATCAATCTCCTCGACCAAAAACATTGCCACAGGCCGTGGAAAAGGTTAGATTTTGCAAAGAAATACCCACTGAGTACGAAAACTCGGTTTGTTCTGTAGAGGGATGCTTCAAAATAACGCTGAATGAACCCCCAAGGCATGGTTTCTGCTGCAGCCGTTAGGTCTGTCAATATGATAGTCTGGGGGGACTGGAGAGAATGACTTTACGGTTTTCTACACTGACTTTTGATGGCAACAATCTCCTCAGTTGCATGACGCTTGACGTCGGACATCTGCACTCTACTAGCAACATCAAACATCCGTTGCTGTCAAAGAAGGAGTACTGCAGAGACCTTGGCAACATGTACACAATTCAGGAAAGTACTAAGCGCCTTTCGGCTTCGATTGTTTATTACTATACAAGTGAAAAGAGCTCCTGGTATCTAGACCCAGAAGATGACATTCCCTTATCGCAGCTTCCCTCCATCCCACAGCTCGCAAATGCAAAACTCTAGATCTCGGACAAAGCAGTAGAAGAAATGCGGAACTATGCTTTATCATATCGATCTCCCGTAAGACAAAGAACAAACCGCCAGGAGACAACCATGGCCTGACATTGCACGATGCGGCTGCCAGAATTGATTTATCAGAGACAGCTTCAGATGTCTGCAGAAAAAGTCAATGAGGCCTCGTCTGAAGTTTCTACAGTGCGCGAGAGTGAAAAGGACGTTGACACAGCTGACAGCAATCCCGAGAATGTGGAGGTTGCAGAGTATGATTCATGTACTGACGTAGAGGAGGAAGTGGAAGGTGGAGGCTTCACACATTCCGGAACTTGACAGACGGCCAACTTTTCTGTTCAACCTCGTTCCCTGTTGCTTTCCTTCTGGGAACTACCACACGTTTTGTGCGACAAATAAGGATCAACGACAGATTTCTGATGTAAGGGATATTCAAATTCACTGAAGTGTGCTCATGATCAGTACTGAGTAGTATGGCATTGGCCACAAGTTTGCTCTTTCACAATATCACGCAAGGCAAATCCAACAACTGAAGTCCGACGCTTTGTATCTCGCATATCATCTAACGCAGCAAACGATTTGCGGGTTCGGATTAAATTGATTTTTTGAGCGGATCGACGGATTCAGCCATTAATTTTAGCGGATCGGCGAATTTACATACCCCTATTTACCCACCTCTTATATAGCCAGTAAACATTTAAAGCTTTCTTTTACTCTAAATTGTGTACTAAAGCGTGCTAACGACTTTAAAACGATTATTTCAAATTGATTCGTTTTGTTTTCGACCTGCGTCAGAAATTTGAAGCGGTTCCTCATGAATGGAAATCGTTCCCGAACCCTTCTGACACACAGTAGAGATGTAATAAATATCTTACTTATCTCCTCTTCTCGGTCTGTACCGTAAGTTACGGATCCTACGGTAACTTACGGTACGGACCTCGAACTCGGTTGGTAAGCGGTAAGAGGTATTTAAAAGTTATTTTGTTATCTCAGGGTTTTAATTCCGTGGGATGGCTGTGGCAGGCCACAGTAAGTTCTCGGTAGGGTTTCTTTTTTTTTCGTCGACGCAAAACGGCAAATTTGATTGACAGCTGAAACTACTTTTATTTCCAAACATCCTGCGATTCTGCGACTCTTGCAAGGACTTTAATTTCCAGAAGCATTGTACGATTCTGGCAAGGAACATTCTGCGATTCTGGCAAGGACAGGAAATAAACAGAAGGTAAGACATTTTAGAAGGCATTTCGACGTTGTGTATAGAATTGAACAACATCCGCGTTCCGTACGTGTTACGCATCTTTAATAGATTACAGCTGCCATGCTGGCTTACGAACTACAACAACCTGGTAACCGGGCCTGCATGGCCCCAGCATGCAGTGGGCCTAGTGCCCAGTCCTAATGTACGATACTACATTTCCCCCTTGCTTACAGATAGTTCCATGGGGTAGCCTAAAAAGCAAAAACTAAACACGTAAGAAGTCAGTACCTAAAGTCCTTCCTGGTCTGGCAACAGTTATCTAACTTCAGCATTATAGCTGAAAGTCCGGGTACTTTTCCTTAGATAAGTGTCAGTGTCCTTTCGGTGCCTCTCACTCCTCCTTGGTCCCTCTTCCCTGGCAAGTGGTGGTGGCAGGCTGACTGGAGGGGCTGCATCTGGGGGGATGGACTCATTGACAGTCATGCTTCTATCAGTGTGCTCCAAACCAGGGGCTCATCTTCTCTGCTTCTCGGTGGTGATTCATTGACAGGCTCTGTTGGCCATTCTGAACTGGGCCACCTGTGAGCCTCTTCCATCGATCCAAAGGGAACTTTCTTAAAGTGAGCTGTGGTCCTCGTGACAGAGCTGCCATCGGGCCTTTTGGCCACCACCCTGGTGCCTTTCCTGTATTACACCCGCAATGGTTCTGCTTCGTAGGCAGGTGTGGCCTTTTTAATTGCCTCTCTTCGGACTAGCACAGAGTCTCCCACCTGTATGTCAGAGGGTTTGACATACCTCTTGTTGTCCGCATACCCTTTCATTTGCATTTTCTTCTCAAGATCTCTCTGGAACAGTTCTTCAAAGTTATGTTCACGAGGAGTTACTCCAATGGGAAGCCTGGTGCGGAACTTGCGACCCGAATACATCAGATCTGCTGGAGCGACTTTAGTGGTGCAATGAGGTGTCGCTCTGTAGGCACGAAGAAATCTGAATACCTCTTGCTTGAAATTCGATCCCGTAAACTTGCTTATTTGGTACAGCTTCTTCAGTACTCTCATGAACTGCTCGGGCTCCGCGTTGGCTTGCGGATTAAGCGGCGTCTTCCGCTCGTTACGAAAGCCCAAGTACTTGCTAAAGTCACGGAAGTCCTGGCTGTTGAACGGAGGTCCATTGTCCCTGCTTACAGAAACTGGTATGCCCAGCGAGACGAAGGTTTTATCCATCTTCGGTATCACCGCCCTGGCACTAGTGGAGGTGACAAATTCTACTTCTGCCCATCTAGACTGCTTGCACACTGTAACCAACAGATACTCTCCAGTATGGATGGGGCCCCAGAAGTCTACGGCAACCTCTTTCCAGGGTTCGCTGGGCAAGGGTGTCATACGCAACGGCATTCTCTCCTGTGACATGCTCACGACTTGGCATGGGTGGCAGTGCTGGATGTGCGCCTCCACCATTTCGTCTAACCCTGGAAACCACACTCTGGTACGCAGGCACTCCTTGGTCTTGGTGATACCCTGGTGGCCTTCGTGCGCGAGCTTGACCACCTTTTCCCGCAGCATTCTGGGGACTACGATTCGTGGACCTCGGACTACCAGCCCTCCTAGTACAGCCAACTCTGTGAAAATGGCGTCATATTGTGACCCCAATGCTCTCTCCTCTTGCGCCGTGAGGTATCCTCTAGCTATGGCTTCCTTCAAGTTCGACAGTTCAGTGTCCGAGAGTGTTTCTTCAAGCAGCTCCTGCCAGGTAACTGCTTCAGGCACTGATGATTTCACTATAGCCATGATATCTTTCTCAAACTCTTCCACTGTCTCTCTTAGATCAAATTCAGCTTGGCTCTTACAGGCCTGGCTCTTTTGCATTGTTCTCCGATCCCCCTTTCTTTCCGGGTACGTAATTGATGCGGTAGTTAAAGCCTTGGAGGCGGACGCGTATCCTCTCTATACGGAGTGGTGCAGTTTCCCTATAACCTGAGAGCAGTGGTACCAGTGGTTTGTGGTCGTTGTCAACCTCAAACGTGTTTCCCATGCCGTAAAGGTATATCTGATTGGCAAAGATACCCCACTCTACAGCTTTGGCTTCCTTCTCTAGCTGCGAGTATCTGCTCTCGGTGTCAGTGAATGCTCTTGAACGATAAGTGACTGGTCGCCATCTCTTGGCTTCAGGGTCATACTGCTTCATGGTGGCTGCCATTCCACCTGGGCCTGCATCGGTCTTCAATCTTGTCTTCCGTCCTGGATCAAAGTATGCCATTACTGTGTCATCCGTCAGCATTTCTTGGACCCGCTCAAATGACCTTTGGCACTCTGGCGTCCACTGGAACTTAGCATTCACCTTTAGCAGCTCTCTGAGCGGGGCAAATGGCTTGTGCAAATCCTTCCATGAAGTCTGCATTTGCTCCAGCGAAGAATAGAAAGGACCGTACCTCTGCGGCTGACTGCGGAGGACCTGCTGCCTTCAGGGCTGCTACCTAATCTGGGTCGGGTGATATTCCTTCACTTGAGAACACCTTTCCAAAGAACTTCAATGCTCGGAGGTTGAGCCTGCTCGTCTTCAGGCTAAGTGTGAGCCCGTGCTCGCGCCACAGCTTGAATATATGCCTGAGTGCTTTGTCATGTTCCTCGGGCGT
>JAHPZR010004053.1:0-5000 GCA_019787425.1 Platygyra sinensis
ATTTTCTCCACTGCGTGACATACGGCACATAAAATAGAGAAAGTGAGATTTTCGGGGCAACGTGGAGATCCACGATCCGAACTTCCTGACAACCAAAATCCAAAATCCGGGCCCAAAAACGGGATATAACCGCGATCCGCTGTGATCATAGGATCCGCCGATCCGTTAAAATTTCGCTCTGAATCCAGAATCCGTGGTAAAATATTTACCAAATCCGCCGATCCGTAGACCTATTCACCCCCCTCTTTGTACCGTTTTCTTCTCTTTCAGGACACTCTCTCCATAAAACGTATGGCAGAAAGCGGAGTACTCCTGTAAGTTTGTTGTGTTGCTACATCACACTACAGCGCACCTGGCTAGCATTTTTTTCGAACAACTTTCCAGCCTTTTCCCACAGAACAAGGAAATATGGCGAATCTCGAATCTCGTGTTCTCGATCTACGTCACATCCGTCCCTCGACCCCATTCTCTCGTTAACTCGGTCCGTGACCAAAAATGGCGGCACTTTCACGTACTTTGACCGAGCCATAGGAAAATCAAGACTTAACCAAATCAAAAAATTTTTTTGCGGCTAGTTACTCCCCAAATAAGCTTTATTGGTTTAGCGAAAAAATTTTTTGGGTTAGTTGCACGTTAACTAAACTCCGAATAGGGAATCGGCCGTTTAAAATTTTTGAGCAACTTGTATTTCTTTAGTCTGATAGATCTAAACGAACTATAGCCTGGCTCGTTGCGATAACACCGCATCTCATCAGCCGATTAATTTTCCCGCTGTTTCCAGTGAAATGTCCCCAGGACCGCGGCACGGTGTATTTGCATGATCAAAATGCCCCGTTGCACTCGACGGCTGGAGGCGACTTTGTCACGATGCGCGGGTCCGCTAAGCTTGAAATTCAAATCTTTGTGGCCATAGAAACGAATTCGGATCGAGACGGGCAGAAATGGAAACTAGAGTTGGAAACTAGCGATTCTTGGTGCTTAAGATAAAACCTGGACACTGGTAAAAAGCGATAGGAAGAAGAGTTATGACGGCTGTCCAGAGGCAATTTGGGCGGATTGGACCGTTTTTTGTGGATTTACAGAGCTTTCGAGTGCGGACCGTTGGGCTTAGTGGGTCCCCTGCCTTGGGTTTTTCTTAAGTGGAAACCAACCGCCAGACCATAAAACTCGCCTAAATGGCTCTAAACCACCTGTCCAGGAACCCAGAGACATCGAAATAACGCAATGCTAAACCTGTGGTAAGGCCATTTTTAATTGGCTAATTATTTTTCCACAGGTAAGCATTTTCCGAGCAATTTTTCGAAGCATCATCCACAACCCCAGAATCTTGATCGATGTCTGTTATTATGCCAATAAATGAATCTGCAGATGAAGCAGGGTGTTTAGCATCATCAAATTGACTTGAACTCGCGTTTCCTTCCAGCCAACCCTCTCGGAGTCGCGCGAGGCCTCCACGTGCACTTCGGTGCCAACTTCAGGGCGAATGCCGCCCATAACACAGTCAAATGTGAAGTAAACGTCCCTTTCAGTCACTCCTGAGCCATCGTACAGCTCAGTAACTTTGCCAAAAAGATCTTTCTTTAGCCGAGGTTTGCTTTTCTTTAAGTTTTTCTCCTTGTCAGTTGTTGTGCTCTGCTGAGAAGGGTTTTGGAACTTGCACTATCATTTTCTCCTTCATTCGGCCCGAAAAGATGCTCTGAAATCTTCATAAATAGTCCAGACATCTTCTATTACCACTAAAGGGGCATCAAATAAAAACTTATTAGTGTCTTAACGCTTTAAACATTCGCCAATAAGTTTCCATCTTTTACGCACAAAAAGCTACAAAACGACCCCATTTTGTTGCCACTTGAGATTTTTCAGAGGTCCTAACGGAAGTGGTCAAAACTACTACACTCGAACAGGACCCACCAAACCACAAAATAGTTGGTGGTGTCTGCCTGCACCCCCCTTGCTTAACGTCAAAAGATGGTGTCTTTATTGCATAGCCACCCCTCTATCGAGCAGTAAAAAATTACAGTGAAATTCAAACCTCACTTTTCTTGTTTGTCTAGTAGTGTCCACTCTTGCTAGCTGAATATTCCTGTGTCAAATCAAATTTAAAAGCCAATAAAATGTTGTTCGTGATGTTCGAAGATAGGTGGTGTCTTTGAGAAGCCCCCCTCGTACCCCAAAGGTGGGTCCTGTACGAGTATAGTTGTTTTGACCAGTTCCCTAAAAGGTTCGCGGTTTCGCGCCGTCGCGACCTGGACTAGGAAAGACTGGGTACGAACATCAAATCTAACATGGCGGTCGACTGTTGTTGCAACGATGGCCATCTTGAGTAGTTTTTGCGGTGCTGAAATGCTATAGAATAGAATGAAACATCATGAGCAAGAAAAAAGTGCTGGAGTGTATATTGTTCTGTGAATTCCACCCGATTGCAGGGCCAAAAATCGTTTATCAGGTAAGGTGCACTTGTAAGTTTCGGGCAGACACCGACGCAGCCTAAGTTGCCTAACCTCTGTGCCACCTTAGCTACATATAATGAAAAGTACTATAAATTAATATAGAGTTACCCTAAAGTACAATTTTTTTTGATACCATGCTTGTAGCATCAATTGATAAAGAGTGGTAATTATGACCCATCAAAATCTACGTCTTGGAAAGTGGTGGAAACTGTTTTGAGCCACCTTAAAGCGCAAGCTCTTGTTCAATTCAGTTCAGTTCAGTTCAGTACATGAAGTTGAATTTTAATAATGTGGGGTGACTGCTGACATAATAAAATCATACTGCAGTAGGGGGTCACAGAAACTATGTGGGAATTACTTTCCTGAGTCAGTCAATCAGACAGACAGGCAGACAACCAGACAGACAGACAGGCAACCAGACAGACAGACAGACAGACAGACAGACAGGCAACCAGACAGACAGACAGATAGACAGACAGACAGGCAACCAGACAGACAGACAGACAGACAGACAGGCAACCAGACAGACAGACAGACAGACAGGCAACCAGACAGACAGGCACCAGACAGACAGACAGACAGACAGACAGATAGACAGACAGAAGGCAACCAGACAGACAGACAGACAGACAGGCAACCAGACAGACAGACAGATAGACAGACAGACAGACCCTCAACAGACAGACAGACCCTCAAACAGACAGACAGACAGACAGATAGAACTTGCACATTCATATTTGCGATCTTCTTTCACCAGAAAGGAAAGATAAGTACATGTAGTTTAGAGAGGCTGACTGCTAACAGGGTGCATGCTGTGATAGGTGTCGAGGGTTAGTTTATATTCAGGGCCCTCTGCATTGAAGGTCACTAAAAATTGAAGTTTATGACTTTCATATTAGCCACAGAAGTTCAGTTGAAAAATATTTACTCACTGTGAAAACAAGTTGCCCTCTTGCTGAAAACGATACCGAAACCCTTGCATTATTAGCAGTACTGCTGCCTAACTCCAATGTACTTCACCCTCAAAAGCAGTCCTCTACAGCTATTTCATTGCTGCCCACTTCCCTTGAATGTGACATTAACATGAGAATTTGGTTATTTTAAAGTTTATTTAAGATTGCTTTTCAACATCAGGTTCCAGAAGACTTCATCTCCAAAGAGAAGTTTGATTGCATTGCTGTTTACATAATCCCAAAACCTGAGCTACAGAGCGAGCTCATCACTATGTAAGACCTTTTTTTAATGCTGTGACTTGGTTTTTTTTTTCATTATCCTCTGTTTTTTGAGTGATCATGAATAGTGATTGTGTCATGACATTACAAATGTACAAACTAGATTGATGTAAGCTGTAACTTACAGTGACTTAAAAACTTACAATGACTTAAAACCTCAACTGTAATGCATGTGCTCTGATCATCACCTGTCTGGGAGATGCATTGCCTGCAGGCATGTAATGGTGAGCTGGCTGGTCTCAAAATCAAGTGGTTTAGATTCAAACTCTGACCATGGTCACTGATTTGTTTGCTTTGTTCAGACAGTGTACTCTCATGTCCATCCAGGTGTATCTATGAGCACTGGTAAATTAACTGCTAGTGGGGGATAAACCAATGATCCTTATCTGGGGGGAGGTGTAAGTATGTGTACTCCTAGCTACTTATAAAAATGAAACTTGGGATGAGCGGTGGTCTGTAGACTTCAGTGTGGGCTTTGTTTACCTCTGTTACCATTATTTTATCAAAATTGTCATGAATATGCATGTACATAGTATCATGGACCAGGATCTCATTAACAGGGATTTTTGACCAAGATTGGTTACTAGGAAGTACAACATAGAGAGCTTTACTAATAGGGATGTACAGTAGCTACATGTACAGATAAAGGCCATAGCCGGCTGCGTGTACTTTCACTGTTTGGAAGAGAACTTGCATCTGCCTGAAAGATTTTCCCATTATCTTTGGAGGTGTAAATGCCAGAAAAGCTCTCATACTGGACTTGATGACTGGTTGATGAGCTGGCTTAGTTTTTTCTTAGCTTCTTCTCTGCACTGTTAAGAGGCGCGTTGAACTCATGGTTAGTGTGTTGGTCTCCGGATTGAGTAGTCCAGGTTTGAGCCCTGGTCTCAGACATTGGGTTGTATTGTGTTCTTGGGGAAGACACTTAACTCTCACAGTGCCTGTCTCCACCCAGGTGTATTAAATGTGTAATGGCAAACGTAATGCTGGGGGTAACCCTGCAATGGACTAGCACCTCCTCCAGGGGGAGTAGAAATATTCCTAGAATCCAGGATAAGCTTCAGCCTGATTGATCACTCGGTTCATATGCAGACTTTACCATCCCGGTGCTAGTACTCATTCTTACATACATGTACATACATTGTACTTGATCAAAAGTATAATTAAACCTCACGGCCCTTTTTAAGACCACAATGAGGAAATTACTCTTAATGGATAACTGACCCAGCAAGAAATAGCTTAATTACTCTGTTTTGTTTAGTTCCTCTTACCTGGCGCGTTCGTTTGGGATATTCCAGAATAAGAATATATTCCGGAA
>JAHPZR010004053.1:10000-14983 GCA_019787425.1 Platygyra sinensis
TCAACCACTTGCATAAGAAAAGTCCCTCACTGGCAATAATACATAAGTGATAGAAACTTCACCCTGAACTGTTTTAAAAAGTAGATATTTTTTCCTAAAATTATTTCATGAAAGATTTTAAAACCATACTTGTCACACAACTAGATATCCAATAGAAACACTTCAATCTTTGGTAAAAAGAAATATCTGGTAAAGAACAATATTTTTGAAATAATGGCAGCAAAATGTTGTGGACGTTACGTCGTGGTTGTTACACTCCTTGAAGTTAAATTAAAATCTTTTGAAATGGTTCTTAAAAGGCAAATCATTACACAACAAGACCATGTCCTTCCTTCATTTGTTCTAGTTTCATCTAACTTTTGACAAAGACACCAGCTTTCAAGTGTGTTGGAAACTATTCTCAACTGACATTTCAATGATAGAAGAGGTTCTGCCATGATTGAGATGAACGTAGTCATTTCTAACAGCTCTTAAACCCTTTTATGTTTTCTATTACTTTCAAGGTTTTTTTCCACAGCTAGTTGCTCTGGAATTTCAAATGGTCCATTGATAAAGTGAGGAACAACAGAAGAAGGAAAAAATGTTTAAAAGTAGACCCTTTTGTTTTCCCTTGCTTAGGCCACTAATGAGTAGCTGTGCCAACTCTGTAAAGAAACCTTGAATTGAACAAAACTGCCATTGTTTCTATTTTGTGGCAAAAGAAGTTATTTTTCTGGTGACCAACATAGGTTTCCAAGCTCAGAATACCACAAGCAGTCTCAAATGCAGGTTATACTTGATATACTTTCCCCAAACTGTGCTGGGGTATTTCAGGGATTTTACATTAAGTGCCAACTACATGTAGTTTCATTCCTAAAAACATCAAATATTTGCCCATCTTGTCTTATACATATGACTAAGAACCATACAGAAAAGCTAATTTGTCTTCTATACTAGCTTGGCAATGATTCACACAGCGTACATTGTAATGTTTGTGACATTGGTTGTAGCGTCTGGAACTTTAAAGTTCAAGTACCCATGCAAAATTTGTGAATGTCAGTTCAAATGAAATCAGCCTTTTCAGTGGGTCACATGGCCACTGATCTGCGTATATTTGGAACATTTTATACAAAACCCCCTGATACTTCACAGGAATTTTGAATAAATACTAATACGCTCAATATTGTGGTTGTTTTTTATGTAACATCTACGACAGCTAATTGCAAAAATTATAAGGCGCAGTTTACATATCAGTGGGCACAAACATGTTCATAAGTGGAACACTGGACAACTCCTTTTTATCCTTTGCCTGTGCTAAGTGAAACTTTCAAAATTGAAACTGCGACAGTGGAATTGCTAAGATGCAGGACAAGAAGCAACTTACAAACTCAGTCGCTGTGCATTACAGTGTTGACCTTTAAAGATGATTTCTAGTCTGTACTACCCAGTCTCGAGAGTTTGTTTACATTTTTTGTTTTGTTTCAGGTAAGACACCGTCAAATGTAAACATTTCACAACTACTTACATGAAGTAAATTGAACGTTTCACCTCAACCGCCATTATCGATGCAAAGGTCGATGCTTCATTCTTTCTCACACCACTTGTCATGATTCGAAAGAACTTTCCACCTGTGAAAATCAATGCAGCTGTTGGAAAATAATATTTACTTATTGTCCTCCTTTGTGATCATTGTGAATTTTGTTGTGTGGCGAATTATTCATAAATTAATAAACAAAAAATTTGATAGGCCTCAAATGTCAAGGATAAAGTTTGTGGTTCATAAAAAATAACATTGATTCTTATTCCATCTTAAGGGTGCCAACAATTGTGCAGTATGGACTGGAAATCATCTTTATTGTTGAGCTGTGTAACTATTCTCTGGAGTCTTCTAACAAATTGTTATAATAATATAAATTATTACACATGTACATGCACAAAGACATCTTCTCTTTGGTCCCAGTTTTTGTTGATTTTTCCATAAAAAAAGTCTCTCAGAGTATATTTCAGGGAGCCTAGGGGTTGGCTAGAATAACCTCGTAATCCATTTCCCTGGGACTTCTCTAATCAAATTCTGACTCTGATAGTGTTATCACCTTCCTTAGCCCCAAATTTCTTTTATAAAAGTAATCCTCTGGAAATTTCCCTTTGATAATGCTACTGTCAGCACTGAAAAAAGCAATTTGTTTTTCAATATTTGTCAAGATGACAGTCCTTGTAACATTTGTTCACACAGATGAGGCTAATACTATTCACTTAAAGTGCAACATTGCCACAAGCAGCAGCCCCTGCTCTGTGTTGGACCATCAAGTGCCAGTGTTTATATGCAACAAGGATGCCTTGTCGTCTTCAGCGTGGGATATCACCACACAACAAGTCAGTAACTTTGATATTATTTCAAGAATGCAGGAATCCATATTTGCAGTCGTCCAGTCGTTTGTGATGACCAAAACATCGTAGGGATGTAAAATGTAAATGTAAATTTAATGTCAAACACAGGGAGTGCTTGCACGATCACCTGAGCCAGAGGCTCATGATAAAGTGCTTGACAATAATCCAGATCAAATTGGAATTTGGAAATGTTGGTTTTTGAGGAGAGGGGAAAACCGGAGTACCCGGAAAAAAACCTTGCGGAGCAACGAAGAGAACCAACAACAAATTCAACCCACATATGACGCCGCATCCGGGAATCGAACCCAGGACACATTGGTGGGAGGCGAGTGCTCTCACCACTGTGCCATCCCTGCTCCCTTGGTTTCCGTATTATAATATGGAAACCCATCCACTGGATGAATTTAGATTAACTCTACCAGAAAAAAAAATGAATTTTCTTAATATGAGTTTCCTGCATTCTGACCACTTGTTATCCATTTGGAACTTGTAGAAAACAGAGAAATATTTTCTGCTTTCTTTCACGACAAAATTGTCATTTTGGTCTGCCGTCTTGGATGGTGAGATGAAAGAAATCATTGCAGGCTCATCACATGGTATGCAAATGGCATGCAAGTTAAATTTGCCAGAGTAAGTATGTCATCTGGCATACTTGCCTGACTGATGACTTGGAGGAAAAAAAATCAATAATATGGATCCCTGAGAATGTATACACACAATTGTACACTGTAAAATGCCAAAACCAACACCTTAGTAGTGAGAATTTCCTCCTCATGGGCTAAAAAGTTGAATTACATTCCTACTCATTTGTCTAAAGAAAACCAGACAAAAATTGTGATTGAATTAGTTTGGCATAGTAATCATACAACAAAAAATCTGTAGCACACTGTAGACCTATATGTTTCTAAGCTCCATTGGACTAGGGTTGCATCCCTTGTGATATACTCCAGGTCAGGATTAGCCTGCGTGGAAGGCCGTAGAAAGGGAGTGAGGAAAGTCAAAATGAGCGCGGGATCAGAGAGAGAAGGAACGACCTGCAAGGCCACTATTGTTTTCTTTGTTTTTTACGTCCACCAGACGAACGTAAAAATCCTGATTGGTCAGATGTAATGAATTACCTAACTTCATCCTTCTGATTGGTCAGCGACCTGTCATTCGAAACCATTAAGGTCTTCTTACATTTATATTCAACCAGGCGGATAAATCTAGAGATCGTTTCAAACAAATTCATCATAGGTTAGCCGATGTTAGTAATAATGCCTCTTTTCAGAATTGTTAGCGACCTGATTATTGAAGTCGAGGCCATGAAATTTACTGCCTGATATTTAGCTCAGAAGCTAGTTTGTTTGGAAGGCATCGCAGGGGGCAAATTTGACGTTGTCTGTGCATCGGCGGAAAGTGTCACAGATAAGCGATTTCTACAATCATTGAAGAAGAACACAACTGAGTAGCAGTTTAGTGGCTTGTGAGTCGCATACAGTTGAAACATGAACCTGTAGGCACTGCAGGCCGACTGCGAATCGATGTAAGAAGCAATCACTGTTATCCCAAAGCTCTTCTGAGATTCGCTTAAGACAACTCCGAATATTTCTTTTCTCTCCGACGGTTTGAATATATTTCCATGAGCTTTAGCCACACATTTGCCATATGTTACTTTTACATTTATCTGGCAAACTCTACAAACATTGTTACAATTGCTTTCTTTCTGGCCTGGCGTCTTCTCGCTTTTCCCAATGTCCGAAGCTATGGTCATTTTTTATGCAAAACAACAAAAACAAGAAATACGAGAACCCACTGGCGCCTTCAGATTTTGTCACGAAAGAAGTGGTGTGATTCTGATTGGATGATTTTGACAGCCAGACATTCCACAGTTAAGTGGGTTTTGCATAGTTAATTAGAGGGCGGAATGAAGAAAACACTAGCGTCCTTGCAGGCGTCCCCTACCGCGATCCTCACGCGTCTGTTCTCGCGCTTCATGCGCTCGTCTTTCCCCTTTCCCTCCCCTTTGGACGCCTGCCACGCAGGCTACGCGTCTGTTCTCGCGCTTCATGCGCTCGTCTTTCTCCTTTCCCTCCCCTTTGGACGCCTGCCACACAGGCTAGGTCAGGATCAATGATCTGGGAACACTCAGTTCACAGAGTATGAAAGTCCTGAACCATTGTATCCTTTCCTTGTTCCTGTGATGTTATGTGATTTGATCCTGATCCAGGTCAGACCTAAGGAACACAAACTAAATTTCTAAAATTAATGGTAGATTTCAAAATGTAGAACTTTCTATAATTTTCCAACATGTCACAGGTAACTGTTATTTTATCTTTACGAAGCAATCTTGTTAGCACAAATGTAGCAATGCTCTTTAAAAATATAACAATGCTTTCAAGTTTTTGGAACAAGTTTCGATGTTTCAAACAACATCATTACCCATAATGAATATATAGAAAAGATTTACAAAATACCGACCATTTTGAAAAGCATTGTAGTGTTTTTGAAGATAATTTTATCTTTGTAGATTTTGCGCTATATTGATGGCTTCAACCATGTTCAGAGGATTGCAGCTGAAGCAGATGTAGAAATCAGTCTTGTTAGGATGTGTATACAGGACATGATGTATGTTTT
>JAHPZR010004054.1:0-7500 GCA_019787425.1 Platygyra sinensis
ATAGGCGCCATTTACTACTATTGTCACCTAAATATTGTAGGTTGTTTGCTTACAAAAAGGCTTACAAAGAGGGGGTCACGGGCACCCCTGGACCCTCCCCATGGCTACGCCCTTGAGGTTTATAATTGTAGCAGGCGTTCAAAATCTTTGGAATGAGCCTTGTTACTCTCTTTAGAAGATAAGAAATGTTGTAGGAAATAGATCACGCTGATTAAGAGCCATTTGCCAGAGAAATCTGGGCAGACCTCACGGATCGGCGTCGGCCGGATTCCTTCCATATTTTGGCCGTTTTACTACACTGCTATCAATTATGTTAAAAGGCAATTTTTTTAGATTTCAAGAGCTTTTCCTGTTCGAGATCAGACCACCCACCCCGTAAAAACTCACAGTTAGCTTGAAAAAAATGGAGTTAATTAGACACTTAGAATCGAAAACGCGTAACAATTGTAATCACTTCACGCCGGACAGCTGCCATCTTTAAGATTCTATTATCTGGACCTATAAAGAACTTACGATAAGCCGTTATTGACCTGTTTGAAACATTTGGTAGCTTACCATACAGAAAACTAGTCTGCTGGCAGCCGGTTTTTTATCTAAGGGTCACTTTGACGAGCGTTTAGTCATCGCGAACGCAAATTGCGTTGGTCGTGTAGAGAAGAAGGCGAGACAGGGTCATATAATCCCTGCTGAAATTTCGAGAGAAAAAACAGCCTGCCAGCAGTGAGGGTCCCCCAGGGGTTTTGGGGGAACAACGGGAACACGGGAAATTGGCATATGGGAACACGGGAAACAACGCAAAAAAAATCGTATTATATAGGAACAATGGGAACATCAAATAGGTTGGGGAACAGGGAAACAACACAAAAAATTACAAGGCCCTATGTTTTTTACATGTTACCGGTAACGTGTGGGTGATAGAAGATTTTCTGCTGTTTTCTGATTTCTTTGGCAAGTTTTTGTTCCCATGTTTTGTGTCTACTCGTCTCTAGCTCTGGCGCTGAAATCGTTCTGTTTCCGACAAGTGCTGACCATTGGTTTAATATTTAACTTGTCACGTGCAATTCATGCAAGACAGCTTGACAGCGTCAGGATCGTGTGTCGATACGGCCGAGGTGTTCAGGTCAGACCAGGTCAATTTTGACAGCACATGTGCAGCTGGTGAATTCGAAAGTCCTGAGGATATATGTGGTTGATCTCGGTAGAAACGTTGACTTTATGTTGCTGCCAGTGACTGCAGCGATTTCCCAAAATGGAGTGGAGAAGCCAGCAATGCGCTGGACATTTGAAATGTCGATTGGCGCCATTAGCGACCAAAAGTTACATGGATTCCTTCAAAGATTAAGAGGAGGATTTGGAATTGCAGAGACGATAAGATTCTTTTCAGCGATGTCGGCAACCATTCATTGAATGTATGGAACCCTACAAATCGTGAATGCAGCCCGGGGGAGGGGGGTACTCCCTATAATGGCCTATACGGGGAGGCTCCGCCCGAAAGGGGTACCTTTTTCAGGCTTCAGGTATATGAAAGGGTAGGGATTTCACAAGTTAAGGTATATAAAAGGGTAGGGAAATCGGTCATTTAGGTATTTACAAGGGCCTGTAATTATAATATTTCGAATAGACGCCGCTTATGGCTGTATCAATTTATTTATTAAGCACTACATGAAAATGAGAACAAGACCTAAAGTAGGTATGTGAAAGGGGTACCTTTTTTCAATAAAAGGTATATAAAAGGGATACCTTTTCCGCCAAAATGGTCTAATGAAAGGGTAAGGGGTTAGACCTCGGGGCGGAGCCTCCCCGTATTAAACTTTGTTAAGTACCCCCCCAGGGGAATGCAGTACGTTTTCCGGAAATGGCAAAGGAACGAGGGATGGCACATGCCCAATATATCCAGCCAACGGGTGTATTTGCTGAAAGGAAAACAGTCTTTGTGGTCGACTCTTCAACAGGCTGCTTGAGAATGACAAGTGAAGCGCTTCCTCTGGTCAAGTATCTGAGTAATCATCAGACGTTTGCTGTCACATTTGGCTTGCACCATAAGAAACAAATATCAACGCCGTTCACAGCAATTACCAGAAAACAAGGAGCCGGTACATGACTGACTGCCATTGTATAGATCAAGTCAAAGCCTTCCTTGGGATAGAAGCCCAGACTCAAGGTCCTCGGGGAACCGTTTCGTCAGTCGTTGTGGAGGACGAAAGAAGGATCTTGCTTGCACTGGGAGAAATTAGAGATCTTTTTTGAAAGTATCCCCACAGCTTTTGGATGTGTTCAAACTTAAAAGCCTTTTGATGCTGGTAATGGAGAACGTTTTCTCTGAGATGAGGGCAGGTGCATCTGACATGCCAATGCAGTTGCAATGTGATTTCCGCTTCAGTCGAACAATGAAGGAACATTTGAAGCAGATGTGCACAACCAGGTTTTCATACTACATAAGTGCGACGTCTCATTACCCAGGGGTCAAATCTGACTTCAGCCCTACCTAAGATGTCGCCCCCTTCTACAGCACAGTTGATAAAGCAACAAGTTCAGCAAATGAGAGACTGGCGCATGAAGTATGGTCAAAGTGTTCCACAGAAGACTGCGCAACATGAACACCAAAGATAATCCGGGTACTCTGCCGATAAATCTTTATGCCCAGTTACAGCCTACAATAACGCCTTTGGATTTCTCGAGGATCGCAGAAGATGGACAGGATGGTGCCAGAACAACTGCTCATCATGACAACTTGCACGAACTCCTTTATACCTCGGGAGATGTTGTTTTTCTTGCATCTGACGCCACATCTGGGCGGACAGTAGTATACGTACTAGAAGAAAGCGGCATCACTGCCTCGACAAAGAAAGCAAAGGCCAGGTTATTTGAAGGTGACCCATTCAATCCTCTCAGTGATATTTTCTACGGAAGGTGTTGTCGAGATCAATGTTAAGGACATAGGTGGCTCCTTAGAAGAGATGGCAACATTGAACTGACAGAAAATGAGTTTATAAGGTATCAGTCAAGAATGATTGAATGCGTGGATGCAGTGACCGGTCCAGGCCTCCATGTTGTCCGCCATAATGCAGGCCAACGGAACAAATTATCTCAACGCGCGAAGTAAATTGTCCACCTCACTTTGTAACCAGGCTTATGGCTCGAACGGCTTCACTGGGTACCAGGATTTAAAGTTGTAGGTTTTTGAATTTTTGTGTGCGCGGTGACGGACGCGATTTTGTACTATTGGATTAGTATGTACGCCGACTGTATTAGGTGTTACTGAAATTGTTGTCACAGAATACAGAATTTGACCCTACCTAATTTAGTGTCACAGAATAGAATTTTATGTTTAATACCGTTTTTGTTATTTAAAAATTAGATTATGAGCTCGAGATTTCTATGAGGTGATAGTTGATGAGGCCGCAGGCCGAATCAACTATCGCCTCATAGAAATCGAGAGCGAATAATCTAATTGTTTTAGTAGAATTCTAACTGAAATTAACACAGATAACGGTTACTTTACGTTTTCCAATGATTTTACCACGAATAATTGAACTTTACCCTGAAACAAAGTTACATGTATTGAACTGTCCTTGGCAAATTTGCAGTTGTTTATGCGCGTACCCGCTTTTTCAATATTTTCAAGTTTTTAAAGTTAAGAAACCGTAAATGTGCTTCTTTTAGTCCTCTCAGGAATTTAATTACCCGTTTACATCTAAAATTCCTTCCAAAACTTCGGGAAAACTATAAAAACATCGCATTTCGTGGACGACGGGCAGCCACTGCACTCTAATGGCTGATAGTATACGAGTAGCTCAGCCAATCAGATTGCAGCATTTGCATTAGTATACTAGTAGCATTCTACTAATACAGAATAGAATTTGATGTTACCGAATTTAGTGTCACAGGACAGAAAATGATATATCCGAATTTGGTGTGACGGGATAGAATTTGATGTTACTAAATTTAGTGTAACAGGATAGAATATGATTTTGCCGAAGTGAATCGAATTGAAAATCCATTTGCCAGTTAGGACTGCATGCCAGTTTAACCAAAATCGGCGAGGTAGGGTGGTCGCCAAATTTTATTTGTCGCAAAAGTAACAGACTATGACTGTTAAAAATTGTCACGCCAACACGCAATGAGGAATCTTTACCTTTCCTTAGCCTTCACTTGCAGTGACAGAAAACGCGGCGTTGACAGTTGATACATGTTTCTCAACTCAGTTATTATGTCTTCACTGCACAACCAAACACACTCAAAGGTTGAGGCATTGGTGCATTGGTCAGCCAGGCCCAAAAATTTTTTATTGAAACAACAAGCTTACAACAAAAAGGACTGAGAGGAAAATAAGATAACATCTATCGTAGCTAAAGCCAGGCACGTAAACTCCAAAAACCTCTAATTAGGAAATATAGCGACCGTTTTAACCCCGCGAGTCAAATGCAATGGCGCCGCCTTTGGAGTTTCAGGTTGATATAATAAGCCATAATAAATCAGTCAACGTTTTTTGCACAGCAGTAAAGATAAACCTTACACGAAAAGTGCTAGTGGCAAGGCTGCATGACAGTAGAATGTCACAAGGTTTCTCAACCGTCTCTTTTTGCAAACATACTATCCATGAGCCTTCACGTGCTACACTCGAGCCCAGTTCTGTGTTCCGTGTCGGCACGATAATGATTTATTTCAACAATAACGCTTATCGTAAATTGCATTTTATTGTAACAATTAATAACGTTAATATAATCCATCAGATATTTTCGCTCCGGGCGATTGGTTTAAACAGGTCACGTGACTTAATATTCCTCAACTAAATTAGAGAATATCCGAGTGTGTCTTGCTCGGCCATTTTCTCAGATAAGGAACAAATGGTGGCCTCGCCATCACATGAGCTGTGTTTGACAGAGGACAACTGGAGCTTGACTTGCGTCAGATAAATTGCATTTAATGTCATTCCACTTTCCAGGTTTGAAAGCACCTGCATATATTTAAGCACATTTCTCATCAGGGTTATTTGGTTCGAAAACTGCCCATGCAGAATAATGATCGGCCGTTTGTGGAGTGTCATCGATCCAGTAAAATGGATCTCCAGCACACGGTTTTCTGTGAAGACCAAGCCAAGCACCCTCTATTTTTACCGTTTTTTGGTTTTTTAACAGCTCAAGTTATTCTCATCTTCAGATCTGATGATAGCGAGGTCTCCTCCCCACTTCTGGCAAGTCGTTCGAGCCTCGCTCCATTTGAGGGTCGGCGTGTCGATGACATAGTAACATGAATTTCCTCGATTAACCCAATTTTGCGGACAACCTAAACAAGTAAATATAACAAAGGAGTGCATTTTTTGAGTACAGAAATATTTCAAAACTACATCAATTTTCATGTGATCTGGAAACTAGGCGTTGACACTCCCAGTTTTAAAGTAGCTGTTCGAAAGCTGACTTTTGCGCCAGCTTCAATTGATGTTGAGTTTTACGCTGCCAATATTGTTTGTTTATTCACTTTTCAGATATGAACTTTTGGCAAAGAGCCTGTCACATTTTGCAACCGACGCAGAAGATCCTGATAAAACTTGTAAAAACAAGAAGGCCCTGATAACAATAAATTTATTTACTTTTTAATTGGGTTTTATTACGGTCATGTCATTATTACCCAGTTTAATTTCACATCTGTCTCCAGTCCAAGATGGTAGACACAAGCATGAAAAGGTTTGCTTTTCCTTGTCAGGCAAACAAGAACCTCCATTGAAGCAGCTCCTGACCAAACATCCCTGATTAATAAAAGAAATGAGTAAAGTAAAGAGCACATGTACAAAGTTACATGAAAACGCTGCAGATGTTTGAGGGAGGCTAGCAATGGCTGGCCTAAGCTACTACTTTTCACAATTGCATAGACCTGATTCACGTTTAACAGGAATAATTTGTTTGGCGAAAAATTAAAGGTGCCATATTTTTGTGGCTGACTAGTTCAAAACCAAAATTGCATTATAGTAATTACCTTCAGCAGAATAGAGAAAGTAACTCCATGCTCATCATGAATTTTGGCGTTTTCGTTTATGAGGGAGTCGTGCTTGTTTAGTTCACAAGTTCCTTTGCCGTCCTTCTTGGATGACATCTTGTAGTTTGTAGAAGTGCACCAAGCGTTTTCCATACATAGCCGGCTGCACGATGACAAACTTGGAGAATCAAACCGTTTCACAACGTTTCCTTTCAGCCGCTTATTTTCTCGAATTTCAAAGCATTATGAACTAGCTATAGAGTTTTTTTCGGTGGAGAAATCGGCGGTAGATTGTAATAGGAATAAAAACAAAACTTTTGTACACCCCATGACCAAGTTGATGCGAAGAGCGAAAATTGAAATAAAATGTTTAAGTACTTGCTATATAACAAAAAAAATGGTTTACTGTGATTGGCTGAGAGCAGGTAAATTTATTCCTACATTTCTAATTCATTTTACCTGGATTGCTTGCATTGTTAATTTAAATACACTTGCACTCGTTTTTTTTCTCTGGCACATCATGATCTTACGAAACCTCGAGCAATCGTGATAGCTAAAAATTCTTTGAAAAAAGCACTTTGAAAGAAGTTTTGTAGTTGAAAACTTAATTGCATTTCCATAAATACCTTTATCTATACTTTGGCGGGATCTGAGTCCAAAATGAAACAACATTCTACTCCCTAAAACGGCATTCATACCGTTAGCCGGTATAATCAACTCGGGTATAGCTGGTAAACTTTGGCTACGATCGTTTAAGGTGATTCCCGGGTAAAAGAACCCGCCATAGATTTCCGATAAAACTTGGTATGGTGTCATTACAGTACAAGAAGATGTTAAAAAGTAATAAAAAGAGGGGGTCACCGTGCTTGTTTTCATGCCACGATGCTGACAAATATGGTTATTTGGGTGACTTTTGGTTATCCCAGTGCGCAACAAATAAGCTCGATTATTTTTCAATGCGGCGTGTTATATCACACAGAGTTCGACTTTCTTTGATTGCTTATTCATCTACGTCCCAGAAAAAAATGGCTCTAAATACCCTGCATTATTAATAGATATTTTCAACCCTTAAAGAAAACATAATTTGGACTTGCTCTATTGCGCCCGTTACGTCTCTATCAGTAGCATTTATTTCATTTGCCAAAAAACTAGCCATAAATTTCTGCCATTTTTTTTCTCAGTTATTGCGGATATTGTTCTCATTGAATTTATAAAATAAAAAGTCGGGGTCACCGTGCTCGTTTAAGAGAAATGGAGAAATGAGGAGAAATCTCTTATGTTTTGTACGCGCGCGCGCTCATGTGCGCGCGCTGATGACGCAAAAATCGTGCGCAGTAGGAATGCGCAATGCAAAACTCGGGAATCTGACATTTCGTAACAATGTCTGATTAATGTATGTAACTTTTTCATTTCATTTCATTTCATTTTATTTGCCATTAACCACATTAAATAAAAGAAAAAAACAACAATAGAAATTTATAGTAGTAACTTAACTGAAGACGATAGACTACAAATGTTTTAGGTGGT
>JAHPZR010004054.1:15000-17500 GCA_019787425.1 Platygyra sinensis
AAGGGTAAATAGAACAATTAACGGTATCTCAATTTTAACGAGATTTGTCTCAGGAAAGAGATCTTGTTTCAGAAAACAGACCTAGCTCTACATGAGTTCTCGTAGCTCAGTAGACAGAGCGCCCACCCGGTGTTCGGGAGGTCATGGGTTTCGATTCCGTCGGGGACTCAGATTTTTCTTCATACCACGCTCGTGTCATGTTGAATATTTCATATTACGCATTTAATTACCGAGCTCAAATTCACCATCTTCATTCACTTATCAGGTCAAAGGTAGTAGTTTTAACCCACATACAAATGCATACAAATTGTGGGAAAACTGACTTTGACACCAGCCGTTTGATTTTTAGTTTGACATTGTCAATATTGATAAAGAGCAATTTTGACAAAGGGCTTTTCATATTCTGTAGCTGACGCAGAAGATTCTCTTAAAACTTAGCTTGTAAAAACAACAAGGTCATAATAACGAGAAATGTAATAAATTTTTAATTGAGTTTTATTACGGTCCTGTCATTATTACCAAATTTAACTTCACATCTATCTCCATGGCCTAGGTAGTGGACACGAGCGCATGAAAAAAGTTTGCTTTCCCTTGTCAGGAAAAACAGGCACCTTCATTGAAGCAGCTCCTGAAAAAACATCCCTGGCCTGATTAATAAAAGAAATACGTAAAGTAAAGCAATGTAAAATTAAATGAAAACCCTGAGAATTTTTGAGAAAAGGATTGTTTCCTCAATTGCGTTATAGCTGGATTTAACATTTAACAGGAATAATTTGCTTGGCGAAACTGTTGAGGGTGCATGCCATTTTTGTAGTACTTCAAATCCAAAATTACATTTTAATTATTACTTCTTGCGTCATAGAGAAGGTGATTCCCTGCTTTGGCGTCCTTCTTAAATGACACCTTAATTGTAAATCAGTGTAGAAGTTAGCCTGAATTTCAGCCGTCTCCTCCTCTCGCTAAGTCTCGGGAGAGAGACGTCTGAAGGCACTGGGCGATAATGCTGTCCGGTGACGTCACTACCCGAAAACCTGGTAGTGGTTCTGATTGGTTGCCGTGTTAATTTATTTGCCCGACGCGAATAATTTGAATAATTTTATTGCGAAACTTCGTGCGTTCACTGAAGATGGCAGAAGAAAATCGCGAGCTAACGCCACAAGAGTTAAAGCCGTTTCTGGTGTATGCTCGACATTTGGGGTTCAAAACCTCAATCCGCAACAGGAAAAGGCAGTTGCAGAATTTCTTAGAGGAAGCGATGTATTCGTAAACTTGCCTACGGGATATGGGAAGTCCGTGATATATCATAGTCATCATATGGCTCCACTCGTTAGTAGCGATTGAACTTTCAAAGCAGCACAGCCATTTTCCAAACGAAAGTATAGTCGTATGCAAAATTTACCTGAAAAAAAGTCTGAAAACTTGCAGCAGTTCACTCGTAAAAATTGTCATTTTACTTTTGATATGTACGGCTAGCACACTAAATACAATGGCATTAAACACTCCTTGAAATCCATAAATGAAGACGTTTGTTGGGTTTTTCAACGGCCATTCTCATGCATGAATGACCCCGGGAGCAAGCAAATCTGCACGCGAGCAAACAAATTATTCTGCACGTATTTTCTTGGGGCTACGGGCTGAACATATACTGAAACCTATGAAACTGATACCCTATTACCACAAAATTATAAGTTTCATTAGAAGTTTTGTTCAGTCGGTAGCCCCACGAATAATTTAGCTCGCCGCGTTGTAGATTTGCTTTCTCTCGGGGTCATTCATGCATGCGAATGGCCGTTGAGAAACCCAATCCGCCCGTCTTCAGTTACAAATTTCAAGGAATATTTAATTCCAGTGTATTTATGGTGAGCTAACCGAGCATACTGAAAGTAAAATGATAATTTTTACGAGTGGACCGCTGCAAAGTTTAAGCCTTTTAATTTTTTTTTTTAAATTTGCATACGGTCGATAAGGAGGCGGAGATGATTGACGTCACCAAAACTTAACGGTTTTGTCTAGACTTGTTTTTGCGCTGAAAGTCGCGTGTGAAATTTCATAAATTACCACATTTCACTCGTGACGTCACCGGACAGCATTATCGCCCAGTGCTTTCAGACGTCTCTCTCCCGAGACTTAGCGAGAGGAGGAGACGGCTGAAATTCAGGCTATGTAGAAGTACATCAAGCATTTTTCAAACCGTTTAAAAACGTATCCCTTATAGTACCCTGGGTACCAGAGGTTTTTCTCGCGCGGCGGATGGAAATGGCGGCCGAAGGCCGTTGGCACTGCACGAGCGGCTAAGACGCGAGAAAAACCTCTGGCTCAGGGCGGCTTAATTCACCGTGCTCGTTGAACTTTGATCAATTTTGTCGGGTTATATTTAAACCAATCACAGCGAGGATCACGCACTGTGAACACGTGGACTTTCACGTGAAACATGTGGATTCGCATGACATAACGTTTGGTTTGCTTTCATGGCTTTCTCAGGAATTAAACTACTCCGGTG
>JAHPZR010004054.1:22500-25000 GCA_019787425.1 Platygyra sinensis
TTCGATTCATAAGAATCCTGTTTCGTGTAGAGAGCCACGTTTTACATACATACATACGGGCAAATTTGAGCGATTTTGTGGATTTTGCATTGGTTGTTACTACACGTTATGAGAAGGAGTCAAGGGTGGAAATATCATTTTGACCGCTCCAGCACCAAGCAGATTTTCACCGATAAATTTGAATCGTCCAGCTTCCAATTCGAACACCAGGTAAACTGAAAGGTTGATGCTTCTTCTCGTAGCATTCAATCGAAGATCCATGTAAAATCCAAGTGCTAAACACCAAATAATTTTCGAGAAATGCTCGAAGCCACCAGCATCTGCGGCCGGGAATTCGTGTGCTAAGGATGTGTCACGCTGCTTGCTCACCCTGATTGGATGCATTCTTTAGCATTATCCAATCAGCGTGGAGTAACAGCGTGACTGTGGATGAGTTTTGGGAATGTCACAACGGCATTAAAAAACGCAAGTCGTTCAAACGACGAGTTAACGTAAAATGATTTTCAAGGAGCATTTAAACATCTAACAAGCAGTTTGGCAGTTTGGCAGTTTAACGGAGGAGCGTCTCAGTGAACGTCAATTGAAAACAGCATGGCACAAAATACATTGTTGTCATAAATTAATCGTGACGTGATGTGGTCGCGGTCAACGATTGTGAATACTCGATTGAAGGTTTTCGCATGAGTGAACAGTTTAACGTTTTGACCTCAGTACGTTTTTAGAACAGAAAAGTTTTTAGGCCCATTAGCCTTTGGCAAAATACTCTATGATCTAGTAGCTCATGTTGACTATCCCGGCTTCTACAATGCTTCCTAAATGACAAAAACATCTTCCACATAAATTCACTCGCAGCACTTCACTTTCCAATGGAAACTAATAGTTTAAGTATCAAATAGTCACTGCGTCGTGTCTCGGAATAGCACGTTCTTATTATGTCGCCACCGTTGGTGTTAACAGTAAACCAGTTCAAAATACACAATGATATCGATTAATACAACCGAGAAGCGTTTCAACTTGACCGATATTATGCCCTACATCGGTGATGAGTCCCCTCAAAGACTGACTAAGTTTATTTGCGGTTTCCGTAAGTGCCACAGTGTCTGCAGCAATATTTGAGAAGTTTCTTCTATCACGACATTACTAACTTTAATGCCGCTAACTCGGAAATGGTTCGCCATCGGGTGAATGCATTTGTGAACTTCATGTTCTCTTTCATAGGGGAGAAAATAAACAAGCGGCTGACGAGATCCATTCGTTTCCCTGTTAAAAGCTTAGCAAACACAAATAGTTTTAAGACAGCACACGACATTTTTGAACCGAGCTAGCCAGGGATGATTCCAAAAGACACAAAAGCGTTCTTTGCACTGAAACGGAGAACTGATATTAACTACCTGAAATATGGCTGCTATCGCCCGTTAAGACGAGAGTGTGTTACTGAACTCGAGAATGGAATGTATCATGCGGACAAGGCTAGAGTGCATGCGTCTTACATACTGTGTTCAACCACAAGGAAAAGCACTTAACGTTCCTGTATAATTGCATTGTGTATGAAATATATTGTTTACCTAACATATAGTTAACACTAACATATAGTCAACCTGCGCATGCGCTTCGAGCTTTTTGCTTTTGTTCTTAAAAGAATAGTACCACTAGGATAAGAGAATATTGGGACCATATATAGTTTTGTGATGTTATACAGGAAGAAATGTAAGGCCCTGTTTTACCAACCTTGTTCCCAGGGTCTCTCATCTTACCGCCCCATGAGGCGGGCGAGGAGAGACCCTGGCACACGCTGGTCACGTGTCTCCCAGAATCTGGGAGATGGCAATTAACTTATTGAAGGGAAGGGTGGTCTAGTAATAAATTTGTCTATACTTAACCTACGCGAGCGCGGGATGTGGTTGTCACCAAAATAAACCAGGAGCGATATGATGCTCTTATTCTGCAAAAGCCGGCGAAAACCTCATCCATCATCTGATAAAGGAATATCAAAGTTGCTGTAGGTTGTGTTGTTTAATTAAGGACGTTACATATTGTAAAAATCTCCTCAACGAGGCGAATGAAGAATTGCACGCTACGGCCCAGGCTGTGTATGGAAGATCTTCGACTTTTTTGATCATTACCTCGGAATGAATTAAAACCAGGTCTACTGTGTAGGTCTTGTGAACGGCGATAAAACAGTTTTATTCAGGGCCTTGATCACTGAAGGCCAAAGTTACTTCGAGAGGAGCGAAAGGGTGAAAAGATTTATTGGTGTCACCGCGCCGTCGGCTCCCCTAACTTGGCAGAGCGCGAACGACTCTTTGCGGTCTGCATTTCGCCGTGCTTTCTCATATCAAAGAACTGGATTTATCTTCGAGCGAAAGAAGGCTACAAAGAGAAAAAGAAATAATTTTTATTATGTCAATAAATCAGTGTACGTGACTCCAACGGTTTGTGAGAATTGTGCACTCTTTTACTGAATTTTCGTTCTCTGAAAGACTCTTGACCTTTCGTTGCT
>JAHPZR010004054.1:30000-37500 GCA_019787425.1 Platygyra sinensis
CTCCCTGAGACGAAGATAACTGCGCGATCAATGGGATGCAGTCGGTATAATCAACTCGGGTATGGTCGAAAATCTTCGGCTATAACCATCATTAAGCGGGCGCTGTCATTTCGTGTCAATGTCGCCTCTGTTTGATTTAACTTATTTTAGAGTAGTTATTTTAGAGTAGCCACAGCCGTTTGTTAATGCACGCTACCCTCAAAGCTAGCACGAGAGCTCTTTTTCACTACGTAATTATCACATCAAGATACATGACCCAATGACGAATCTTATAATGTTGTCTGCGTTACAATGTTAAGATAACTGTATTTAAGTCTCCCAACTGATACAGAAGTTTTCTTTTTTCCGTTACGTGCAGTTTTTCCTATTGTTTATTTGTACCTTATGCAATTTTTTTGGAGTTATTTATTACTATAATTTTTTTTTCTTTCTTTCCTTTTAATATAAACATTTGTCCCCGCCTCGATTAGTTTTGGAAGTAGCTGCGAGGGAAAACAATTCTTACAACTGTTTGTAAGAAACCAAAATAAAATTAAGTTCAAAGTTTAGAGTTCATTACCTTTTCCCAAAAAGTTCTGATTTTAAGTCCAAAATAAGGAAAAATCGAGAAAAAGCTCGGAGACTTTAGGCTCAATAGAAAGCCTTTGCTGCTTCACTGGCTGGGCCAATACAAGACAGAAGAACAGTAGAAAACTAAATCTCTGGAAAAGGCTTAAAGTCAAAATATCTGCACATAAAAATACAATATAATCCCACGCTTATCGAGTGATATCACAGATCGAGACCATGTTACATCCATGCACACTGAAAGCCAAAGTAGCCGCCTCGTGCAATATCCTGGATAAACAGTGGTCACCTCAGGACCACATGAACCTTTTCTGACAGAGAACAACTGGGGCTCTACTCTTTCCTGCGTTAGACACAATGCATTCCTTGTCATTCCACTTCCCTATTCTGTCTGAGCCGGCTGCATACATGTGGACACATTTCTCTTGCACATGATTCGGTTCCCCGCTTGCCCAAGCAGAAAACTGATCCGCTTGTGGGGTATCATCAATCCAGTAAAACCTATCTCCAGCCGACGGATTTCTGTGACGACCAAGCCATGCACCATAAAATGTTACCGTTTTTTGCTTCTTTAACAGCTCAAGAATAAAGTTATTTTCATCTTGTGATCTGATGATGGCGAGGTCTCCACCCATATTCTGGCAAGTCGTTCGAGCGTCGCTCCATTTAGCGGTCGGAGTGTCGATGACATTGTAACAAGAATTTCCAGAAAGAACCCAATGCTGCGGACAATCTAATCGGATTGAATGCAAGAACGGATCATATTTCAGTTCAGAACTAATCGAAAGCTAGAGCAGTTTTCATGTGACCTTGAAATGACTGCGCTTTAACACAGACAAACTTCATATTAGAGAGAAGTGATTTTATTTGGCTTAACCGGAGTGGTACCGATTATGAGCATGACTAATGGTTGAGCAAAGCTACTAATTACCATTCTCTTTGATGTCACTCTCTGATACATATGGCATTTTGTTGCTGACAAAATATCCAAGTGGTAAAATATTAAGTCAAAAACGGAAAAAGGCTATCGAAAATAAAATATCAGTCTAAATATAAAAAAATATAAATTCGAAAAGTTTAAATATTTGATTCAGAATTATGCTAATTAAAACAACACGCGCTACAATAATACTTCGTCGAAAAACATATTCAACGAGTCGAAAAAAAAAAACGAAGTCGAGAAAATGGGGGAAAACGCTGACCAGTTGTCATGTCAGTTTGTTGATTCATAAAGATTTGTTGAGGCGAGATTTTTAGAAATGGCGGCACGATGGCTACCTAACACTGGAGAGGTTTTCTTCTCCCTTAATTGCTAGTCTAATAGAAAACGCTGAAAGACAGTTTAGTTCAGCCTGTTATGACACCTCTGAATCAGTTTTTGCTTCGGTGCCTAGCGGAGTATGAAAGAACCTTTCAACTTTACAGTCAAGAGTTGGGGAAAACTATGGTAGTCTACCTGCTCTGTAAAATGTTATGGCAGACCTTACGTACTTTTGCGATCTTGTGTCCTTTCTTCGATCGCTGTTTCAGCAGCGACAATTTGGTTTGGGATAACGACTGTAGTTTAACAGAAAGTGGGCGAAGGAACGTGGGTTCCATTGACACTGAACACTCGCAGAACGAGTCGCCTGACCGACCAAGGTTTGGGTATTAGAAAATCCAGCAGCCATCTGAGATATTTCACTGCAAGTATTGTTTCCAGGGCTTGTATCAAGGGCGCTGGGTTGCTGCACTGGGCCGACCACTGGGCCATGAGGAATTTGAAACGCGTGATTTAGTTCCTCTGAGATACTTGTTGACTGAGAGTTTGTTGGGGGATTGGATTGTGCAGCAGACACCGGCCCGGAGGCATGTGTAAATTGGCCACAACCCTCCGAACAACCTCCTGCCTGAATGTCTATGTTCCTTTCCGCCATCTTGGAAACGAAACAGATAAGTTTTCCCGCCGAAAAACATTGATATGAAGGAAGTCCCGGGAACCTCGGATGATCAAGCTGGTCAGCGCTTTCCCCCATTTTCTCGACTTTGATTTTTTTTTGTCGACTCGTCGAATATTATTGTAGCACGTGTTGTTTGAATTAATATAATTCTGAATCAATTATTTAAACTTTTCGAATTTATATTTTTTTTTATATTCAGACTGATATTTTATTTTTGATAATTTTTTCCATTTTTGACTTGATATTTTACCACTTGGATATTTTGTCCGCAACGGAACGCCATATGTTAAGCTTCTGATAATTCAATCGAACAAAGCTTTCGGGAAACCGCTCAAAGTTTGTTTTGATCCTAAAACAGATGGCTAAATTAACAGTTCAGGTGGAAAAACAGTTGTGTGATGCTTGCAAGATGACTTTTATCCCTATTAATCAGCTTTAATTTTTAGCTGGCTTCATTCTGTCACTTTCTTCTTTAAACAACTTTTTTTAAATAGAATTTTTGACAAAGAGAGTGTCATACTCTGTAACTGACCCAGATAGCCCTGATATAAGACTTGTCAAAACAATAAGGCCATAATTACTATGCGGAAAGTAATTACTTTCTACCGCTATTTAATCTGAGCCACATCATGTCATTATTACCCAATCTAACTTCACATCTGTCTCCAGTCCAAAGTGGCTGACACGAGCAGGAAAATGTTTGTTTTTCCTTGTCAGGCGAACAAGAACCTCCATTGAAGCAGCTCGTCAACAAACATCCCTGATAATGATAAGAATGAAAAACGTAGCTTTAAGAAAAAAACAAACTAAAATATAAAAGGTTTCACACGATCGTAAGGGTGCTTGATACAAATACATGCAGAGCGAAATACTAATTCAAGATAGAAATTGTAACAATTTCTATCTTGAATTAGTAGCTTTAAGAAATATAAATATAATATAAACTAAATGCGGAAGCCCCGAGAACCCGTTTGAAAAAAGCTTTCAATAGCAAATCCAAACATGTCATTTCTTTTCTCCATTTTTAATTGCATAGGCCGGATTTAACATTTATAATCAGCAGCTTTAATAAAGCAGGTCATTTATAGTAGACTACTTCAAATCCATACAAATTACCTTTAGCATCATAGAGAAAAAAACTCCCTGCTGATCGAGAAAGTTGGAGTTTTCGTCGTTGACGGAGATGTCGTGCTTGTTCAGTTCACAAGTTCCTTTGCCGTCCTTCTTGGATGACATCTTGTAGTTTGTAGAAGTACACCAAGCGTTTCTCATACATTGTTGGCCGCACGATAACAAACTCGAAGAATCAAACCGTTTGACAACGTATCCCTTAAGCTGCTTATTTTCTCGAGTTTTAAAGTATGATGAACGAGAAGATATGGAGTTTTCTTTATTACTAGAGAAAACGGTGGTAGATTGTAAGAGGAGAAACGTCAACACCTTTGTACATCTCATCGCTAAGTAAAGTTGATGCGAACTATAATTACCTTCTTATGAATATAGTGATAATATTATAGCGAGACGTCAAATTCAGTACTCGCTCTGTTATATGACTGAGAAGAATAGCTTATTGTGATAGGCTAAAAGTAGGCAAATTTATTTTGTAATTTTGAAATTTACTTTGCAGTGCAGTGCAGTGCAAACAAAGACATATGCGAGATGGTCGATATTCCGCATTCTAGCCCATGATAACTAATGGTAATAGGACTGAGTCCAATTCGGTCTGTAATCATATGAGTGATAAAAAAATTAAGGGGAGAGAAACTTAACTACAAGTCTGTTGCTAAGGAAATCTCAAAACCTCCTTTTTTGGCTCCTGAAGTCCAGTGGGCATCAAAGTTAACCGTGTTTGTTCGATTCACGTTTCCTTTAAATGTTTCGAACCACGCCCATAATTGGTATGTCACGTGACCATAACTTACAATTTAACAATACTAATATATATTTAGCGAAGCCTTAAAGCAGAGCTCCTGGGCAAGGTTGTTGAAGACCGATTGAGCTAACCCAGGGTAAGCGAAAATTTTGATTTGAGTCTTGTAACTTTGCGGTGAGGTTTTCTGTTTATAGAAAACCTCACTTCGGAAGCCGTTTACCGGCTTCCGATCAACCCAGCCCTGATTACAACAAATTAACCTGACATGGGTCCGCGATCCAAGTACAGTCAGCGGTCAACTTAAAAACACAAGACCTTGATGATCTCTTAAACTGACGCAGGAGCCCATTGCTAGGAGCCTGCAACTCGCATAACAGGCCAATACAACGGCATTTTTATCAGAAGTAAACAGTGAAAAATATGAAACAATTTGTGTCTCCAAGCTTGTAATTTGGCGCTAAAAATGGCTCGCCGACGTCCGGCATGGCAAATCGCTCGAGTGTCGAGTGTCGTAGAGTAATAGTTGTGCTATTTTGAACAAAATATGCTGTTCCTCGTCAAATGAAACCAGAAATTCTCAAGTTAACTATTACAAAAGGCCAAGACGACCTTTTTTTGAATTTAACGTAATTATTTTATTGTGTTGACATTCTTTTTTTTTCCTACTACATACAATACTAACATTACTTACAGTGCTGACACTTCTTACGATACTAATATTATCTACAACACTTATATTACTTAAAATACTTACGTACTCACTATTAACATTATTTACAGTACGTGGTTTAAACATAATTAAACATAATTGTAGACTTCATTGCTTAAAACAAACAAATCCTCAAAGATTCTCAATTTTTCCTTAAACAGATTGATGCTATTTGATTTCAAAGAAATATACTTTTCTTTCAAAGTGAATGAAAGATGGTTTCGTTTCTTTAAACCGGCAAGTCCACAAGCACGTTTTTCCTAAAATAATTATATAATTAAGCAGATCCATCTCCCCCGTTAAAAATCCTAAAATAGTGTCACGATATTCTAAAGAGAGGCGCACGCAACTATTAAGTTTATTTAAAATTCTTTCACAAGTTTCATTCCTAAAGGAAGAGGAAAAGGAACAGTAAAAAAATATGGGATATGGTCTCAGTAGTCTGGTGACAGAAGGAGCATTTGGGGTCAGAAATATAGCCTATCTTACAGAGTAATTCATTTGTATATAGAATAGAATTTAATACTTTATACTGAAAAGAACGTAGATAAGGTTCATTTGCCACCCTCAGTGGCATCATGAACGCCTCCGAAAGTTGCTTATCCTCTAGATTAAATTCTTCTCTCAACTTGGCCCATTTATTTGGTCTTTCGTATTTTTGCTTTATAAGAAGATGATAATAATTACGGCACTTAATTTTTTTTAAATCAAAGATATGCTCGAAGTTAGGCACATGAACACGCAGTTTCAGTGGAACTGATTGCCTTAGACCTGTCCATACTAAAAAGTTAGAGTTCTTCAATCCTGCATCCCTGACGGCATTAAAAGACTCAATGTTGGTCATCTCATTAAGCAGATGAGTTGTGTATTATGATATTGTAATCAAAGAAATGTTTATAGGAAACGCTTTTACCGTCAATCTTTATTTCTTTGTTGTTCCATAAAATATACTTTATATATCATCGGGATCCTTGCCTTCTCTTAATTTTGACCACCAATCCAAAAGTTCTCGATAAAAAATTTCCGAGATTGTTAACCGGTTGATACGTAATTACACTGAATCAAAAATAGCCCCCCTTCGTTCACCAAAAGATTTATTTATTTATTTATTTATTTATTTATTTATTTATTGCTTATTTACACCAGGTATAACTTACATACATTAGGAAAACGAATAAATTAGGTAATTAATTATTCTGACAACACACATTAGCTACAATTTAATTAATCTCTCTTTTTTTAAGAAAAAAAACAAATAAAAGTAAGAAAAAAAAGTAAAGGGAAAGGAAAACATTTATACCAATAAACAAAAAGCAAACAAAAAACTATACTACCGCGGAGATGGGGGAGGAGGAACGATTTCTGATCTTAATTTAATACAACGGAGATTAATTTAGTCTGTAGAGTTTGTGTGGAGCATATTCACGTTACAAGTATTCTTTCGGTGTTAAATTACAAATTTTCAACTTTGTATTTATAATTGATTCTAGTAATAAATTCGGTCAATACAAGTGAACTGTTGTTTAGTTTATTTACATACACATAGAATTTCATGAAAAGGAAGGTGTAATTGAATTTTCTCACTAGCTCCATGTATGCTGGGTGCTTAAAGGTGGCAAAAAGCATTTCTTTTGTATCTGGTTGAAAGTTGGAATCATTCTGAGTGTTGAACCAATTAATGACTTTGCATGTGAAGGTTTTTGTAAATTCGCAGTCAATAAAGGTGTGATTTATGGAGTCTGGCTCACCACAGTAGATGCAATCGCTGTCTGTATTTATCCCTTATCTGAACAGTTCTTTCTTTGTAATAACAATCCTATGAATAAATTTGAATTGAAATTCTTTCAACTTATTTTCTTTGAATGTTTTTGAAGCTACCGTTAAAAACATCTGTCCAGTTTTCTTTGTCTATTGAAATATCTCTTTCCCATCTTTCTGGGCCAGTGTGAGGTGATTGGTGTTTCTTAACGAGAAGCAGGCGGTAATAGTCTCTTGCAGTGGCAGCATCCTGTTGCAAAGTATCTTGCTCTGCACCTGCACAAAAATTTGTAAACATATATGTTACTTGGGTTGTCTCTAACATGTGATCTGTCATCATGATTCCTTTTTGAAAGGGAGAGTGATCTAGATTTTAAACATTTCCAGCAGATAGTCCCTGGAAACAAAGTAGCTGGTGTATATCACAATATGGGAAATGTCAAGATTACAGCAATATTACACTCCCAGCAAACCCCTGCCAGACTGATTTGAATGAACAACATGTGAAATGCAGTAGGCTGTTATGACTTGACAAGATAAGCAAAAAGCATCACCTTAACTGCATGTGACAAAAAAGGTACTGTACCTGTTGGAAAAAGTTGAATTTTATTTCTTTTTCCATATTTCTCTTTGTATGCCTCCACTGCTGACTC
>JAHPZR010004055.1:0-37742 GCA_019787425.1 Platygyra sinensis
CATATTGAAATGGACCGAGATGGTTGCTATGATAACATGTCATGTAAACTTAAACTTGGTGTTTGATTGGCTAATAGTTTGTTTTGGTCCAGGTTATCAAATTTGATAACTGTGCCGGACTGTCTAATATTCAAAATTAAAGACTCTCAGGGCAGCAGACTAAAAAGAAAGCTTTCCTCCAAATTGCACCCTTCTCACTGGCAATAAGTTATTAATACATTGTGCATTTTTATATTAATGAATGGTAAAAATAATCATGATATGAAATAATCTATATTTACAAAGTCCAAACAGCAGTCATCAAATCAAGCACCTTATGATGAAATGCTTAAGGTATAAAAGACAACAACTGGCATAGTCCAATGTTGCTGGCACAAGCTTAAGTCAAGAAACTTGACAATACTTAAACCAAATTCATGCAACTGAAACTTATAAAATACTGACTGTACTGGAGGCTGTAGAGATGGCTCCAATTTTACAATATTAACAAGTTCATGTCAGGTAAATAACTTTTCTAGCTACAATCTGACTGGTAATGTAAATGTTCAAAAGTGAAATCATTAATATTTGAATGTAACAATAGCTGTGGCTACACTACATCATTCCATTTAAAAGGCATACTTGGTGTATCCTCACCAAGCTCAAATACCAGCAGGTAAACTAATAATTAACCACTTAGGTCAACCTCACATGTGTTGTTACTACACTATAGCACCTACACTGGGAAAAGCGAAAAACTATCATTAGAAAATCGAGATCAGACATAGTGTTGGAATATTCCTCCTGAGAGATTGTAGCATAACCACAACTTAAGATAATTTTACTCCACATACATGATTGTACAATCTCAGCACTGCCTGGTACAATGAGGAGTGCTTACAAGTACTGGGTCTAGAACCCGATCTTCAAATGTTGTAGAAAGGCTGCTTGAAGCTTCAGAACCAGCAGGAGAGCCTGATACTAAGTACTGACGCGGCATAGGTACAGGCCTCCTTGCTGGTGCTGCTTGTCGCACAGCCCAGTCTATAACATTTAATGGAATTTCCCTCTCAGATTCCTGTGAATGTGGCACTCGAGGAACAAGTGATTGACGGATTCGCCTTGGAAGAGACTTAAAGTATATATTGTCCAGTGTTTGTTTAACATTTGTCAATCTCGTACGCTCCCATTTCAAATGCTTAACTTTGTAGTTTTGTAACTGCGGGACTTCAGAGTCAGAATCTGGCTCATATGAGCTCTCGACAGAGCTTGTATACTCTACTGTCAGCACTTGCTTAATCTAATCCTTCGTTTGCTCGCTCCAAGTTGTTTTACTCAGGGCAGATAGCCTGTGGCCAAGCTTCTGTAAAATTGACAAAAAAAAAAACATGATAAGTACATCAGTATATTAACACAACCTGAAAAATATCGTAATCTGAAGTAACACCATTTAGTTTTTTGTAGTATCATAAGAACATTTCTTGCTTGTGTAAAATATGTGATATCAATAGCAGTGCAGAGAGGATTGTGTTCCACTGTCACTAGAGGATTTCAGGTAAATTATGCCATAATTGTGTAATTCCAGAAAATATCCCTATTTCCCCCATGGAAGGGATATTTTCTAGGATGCCCATACCTTTCTGGAAATTCCAAATAAGTCTCATACATTTCTTTAATTTTTTTGATCTTAGGGAACCCCCATGCCACCCCCAGGGAAATTCCAATCCCTTCTGTGGTGGCGGGGGAGAGTGTGGATATTTTCTGTAACTGTACATTACAAACTAGTAATAGTTATCACTAAAGCTGCCCCCGCTGTCTTTTATTTCTGCTCATTGAAACAATAATATTGAACGTTATTGTTCTAGTCTGATACTAAACTGAAAAAAAAATATAAGAATATATTTTGACGTGACATCTTGGCCTCGCTACGAAAAGTGGTGTCCAGAGCACATGGACAATGTGCTGAACGCGATCCAGATCCAGAAACCAAACACTTGTACTTGATAGCCTAATAAATTCTAAATAAAACGAAAATGCCATAAGCTATAATGTAAGAATAATACAAGAATATTTTCAGCCTAAAATCGGCAGAAAAATAAGAATATTCAGTCTGGGCCGGAAAAATAACATCCTTAGAAAAGAAAAGAGTGTACGAGCAAACGTATCTCGAAAGCACAACAGAAGTGAAATGTAAACGTAAGTATCGCGTTACAGTCGCCATATATGCAAATTAGAGTCAAGCTTTTTGTCCTCAATGAAAACGTCTCAAAACATTTACATTTGGATCCCTGCCGTAAGATTACTCTGTGAAAATAAGCCATCCAAATAAACGAGATGCCAAAGGAATATTTCAAACTTTATTCCTCCAGAGCGAACATTTGAGAGAACCTAAAACATATCTTGCAATATCAAGAGAAAAAAACTGGCAAAAAAACAGAGGTGTCAAACTCTGCAAATTACAAGCGGATAACAGCGGAAGCCACATAGAAATATGACCTCTAACGGCTTTACTCTGACGAAATGTCTCCCTGAAAACACAGGATTAGTGCTTAGCGAAATATTCAAAGATCCTCCGATCGTACCATACAAAAGGGGCAAAACTTCCTAAGCGGCTACTCCCGGGTGGCTACTCCCGGGCGGCTACTACACGTGAATGGGAGTCGCGCAGGCCTTTCACCTTATTGTTATCCTTGGGTAATTCTGACGATCGGAAGGTACTGTACTGATTTTAAGTCGCTAATGAACCACACTGGCCTCGAATTTCGATCTAGTATACTTTAGGACTCTCTGAGCTGTTTTTCCCCCAAAATCCATCTTCAGGATCTCTAAAAGCGTTTTCAATTTGTTTTAGATCATAATCTCGGCCATTTCGAAGCGAACTTATTTGATCGCGCTGAAATAGTAATGGAGGCCGGCAAATACAAACGCTTTTCAGGGACGCTTGAACTCGAGATCTGAACCAAGGACAAAGCTCGTGGCAAAGACGCCGATCCCGCAAGTCCTCGCGCCCGTGTCCCTTTGCTGGCCTCCCATGAGCGTTTGCGGGAAAAACGTCGATACCTTGCGGGCGTGCAAGCGATCAAAAATTTTTGCGGCTATATACCGGAAATACCTACATTCTCTCTTCTTCTCTCTCTATTACGCGGGGAGTCCTAAGGTGCCTCCTCGGGTTTTTGGCCCTCTGGGGCCAAAAACCCTGCGGGGGCAATAAGAATATTTTGACGTGACATCTTGGCCTCGCTACGAAAAGTGGTGTCCAGAGCACATGCAAACTGTGCTGAACGCGATCCAGATCCAGAAACCAAACACTTGTAATTGATAGCCTAATAAATTCTAAATAAAACGAAAATGCCATAAGCTATAATGTAAGAATAATACAAGAATATTTTCAGCCTAAAATCGGCAGAAAAATAAGAATATTCAGTCTGGGCCGGAAAAATAACATCCTTAGAAAAGAAAAGAGTGTACGAGCAAACGTATCTTGAAAGCACAACACTAAAGAAGTGAAATGTAAACAAAAGTATCGCATTACAGTCGCCATATATGCAAATTAGAGTCAAGCTTTTTGTCCTCAATGAAAACGTCTCAAAACATTTACATTTGGATCCCTGCCGTGAGATTACTCAGTGAAAATAAGCCATCCAAATAAACCAGATGCCAAAGGAATATTTCAAACTTTATTCCTCCAGAGCTAACATTTGAGAGAACCTAAAACATATCTTGCAATATCAAGAGAAAAAAAAACTGGTGTCAAACTCTGCAAATTACAAGCGGATAACAGCGGAAGGCACACAGAAATATGACCTCTAACGGCTTGACTCTGACGAAATGTCTCCCTGAAAACACAGGATTAGTGCTTAGTGAAATATTCAAAGATCCTCCGATCGTACCATACAAAAGGGGCAAAACTTCCTAAGCGGCTACTACACGTGAATGGGAGTCGCGCAGGCCGGTCACCTTATTGTTATCCTTGGGTAATTCTGACGATCGGAAGGTATTGTACTGATTTAGCTATTTAGTCGCAAATGAACCACACTGGCCTCGAATTTCGATCAAGTATACTTCAGAACTCTCTGAGCTGTTTTTCCCCCAAAATCCATCTTCAGGATCTCTGAAAGCGTTTTCAATTTGTTTTAGATCATAATCTCGGCCATTTCGAAGCGAACTTATTTCATCGCGCTGAAATGGTAATGGAGGCCGGCAAATACAAACGCTTTTCAGGGACGCTTGAACTCGAGATCTGAACCAAGGACAAAGCTCGTTGCAAAGACGCCGATCCCGCAAGTCCTCGCGCCCGTGTCCCTTTGCTGGCCTCCCATGAGCGTTTGCGGGAAAAACGTCGATACCTTGCGGGCGTGCAAGCGATCAAATCGAGATTTTTTGCGGCTATATACTCTCTCTTCTTCTCTCTCTATTACGCGGGGAGTCCTAAGGTGCCTCCTCGGGTTTTTGGCCCTCTGGGGCCAAACACCCTGCGGGGGCAAATAGTTATCACTAAAGCTGCCCCCGCTTTCTTATATTTCTGCTCATTGAAACAATAATATTGAACGTTATTGTTCTAGTCAGATACTAAAAAAAAAACCAATTGTCTTGATATGAACTCTTTTTTATATAAGAATATATTTTGACGTGACATCTTGGCCTCGCTACGAAAAGTGGTGTCCAGAGCACATGGACAATGTGCTGAACGCGATCCAGATCCAGAAACCAAACACTTGTACTTGATAGCCTAATAAATTCTAAATAAAACGAAAATGCCATAAGCTATAATGTAAGAATAATACAAGAATATTTTCAGCCTAAAATCGGCAGAAAAATAAGAATATTCAGTCTGGGCCGGAAAAATAACATCCTTAGAAAAGAAAAGAGTGTACGAGCAAACGTATCTCGAAAGCACAACAGAAGTGAAATGTAAACGAAAGTATCGCGTTACAGTCGCCATATATGCAAATTAGAGTCAAGCTTTTTGTCCTCAATGAAAACGCCGCAAAACATTTACATTTGGATCCCTGCCGTAAGATTACTCTGTGAAAATAAGCCATCCAAATAAACGAGATGCCAAAGGAATATTTCAAACTTTATTCCTCCAGAGCGAACATTTGAGAGAACCTAAAACATATCTTGCAATATCAAGAGAAAAAAACTGGCAAAAAAAACAGAGGTGTCAAACTCTGCAAATTACAAGCGGATAACAGCGGAAGCCACACAGAAATGTGATCTCTAACGGCTTTACTCTGACGAAATGTCTCCCTGAAAACACAGGATTAGTGCTTAGCGAAATATATAAAGATCCTCCGATCGTACCATACAAAAGGGGCAAAACTTCTAAGCGGCTACTACACGTGAATGGGAGTCGCACAGGCCTGTCACCTTATTGTTATCCTTGGGTAATTCTGACGATCGGAAGGTATTGTACTGATTTAGCTATTTAGTCGCAAATGAACCACACTGGCCTCGAATCTCGATCTAGTATACTTCAGAACTCTCTGAGCTGTTTTTCCCCCAAAATCCATCTTCAGGATCTCTGAAAGCGTTTTCAATTTGTTTTAGATCATAATCTCGGCCATTTCGAAGCGAACTTATTTGATCGCGCTGAAATAGTAATGGAGGCCGGCAAATACAAACGCTTTTCAGGGACGCTTGAACTCGAGATCTGAACCAAGGACAAAGCTCGTGGCAAAGACGCCGATCCCGCAAGTCCTCGCGCCCGTGTCCCTTTGCTGGCCTCCCATGAGCGTTTGCGGGAAAAACGTCGATCCCTTGCGGGCGTGCAAGCGATCAAATCGAGATTTTTTGCGGCTATATACCGGAAATACCTACATTCTCTCTTCTTCTCTCTCTATTACGCAGGGAGTCCTAAGGTGCCTCCTCGGGTTTTTGGCCCTCTGGGGCCAAAAACCCTGCGGGGGCAATAACACCAGCTTTCAGCTGACTAGAGAAATACATGACTTAGGCTTTTCTATTTGCTTTATGATAGAGAGGCAATGTGGCAAAAAAACAATGAAACACACTTTCTGTTTTATACTCTGATAAAACATGGGTTTTTGACCAATCATAATGTGCACAGGGCCTACCTTTATTTTAATTGAAAATACACTTCTTGTAAACTTTAAAGAAACTTCATTCAAAACCCGAGAGGCACATTACACATACTTTAGACTTTATTTTCGCCTTTTTTTCTGTTGATTGTACAAACAGTCAGCGATGGGATCAGTAATTGCTGCGTTTCATTAAGGACAGGGTGCAGACACATACCTCTTAACTGTTCAACAGACCATGGGCATTGCTACTTCCCTCCATAGTCACTATAAATTGACTCCACAATTTTGGTAAATACAGCTCTGTTGCCTTCAGAGGCCAACCTAGAAAATTTTAGAGGTCAGTTTCAGTACCGCAACACAACAATAACATACAGGCGTCATTTATTAGATATGTTCATTAACTGTGTTACATAAAATTCATATGTCAGTAACAGTTAATCAAAGCTTAATTAATACTTGTAGGGACGACGTGTAGTTATGTTATAACCTGGGTCACTCGGACTTTGGACAATCAGATTTTGCACCTTTGTTACAGGTTTATGCTTACTACTACACAGATAGGAATGAATGATACATGTAACTTTAGAAGGCTGGTCATCAGCACTCGCCTGCTCGTCCAGGCAAGTGCTAATGTCCAAAACTTTTGGGTGAGTGAAAACTAATCCAGGCGACGCAGTGAATTTTGAGGGTTACTAGCCCGAATGGCGAATGCTCTCAAAATCAAGTGTCCAACCCAGCTTTATTTATACACAGTTAAAAACATCAGTGCAACACAGAAAATTAATTCAAAATTCTCAGACTGTTTTACATATTTGCCATGTTGGAGTACTGATCAAGAAACCATCTATGGGAACTTCTCTTAAAGAAAACTAAGAGGAGCAACACTAAGAGGTTCTAAAGCATTTACTGGTACATGCTGCCAGTTTTGCTACCATTTTTATAATAAGAGGTAAAAACTGAATGAACTTTGCATTAGTCTTGTGGGAATACTTACCCTTCTTTAAATGAAAATCCAGGAAAATCTGAATTTTGCTTCAAGGCTTTTTACATCTTGCGAAAGTCATTCAGGGCTGGGTTGTTCAAAGCCCGATTAAGCTAACCCAAGATTAGCCAGAATTTTAATTTCAGGGTTGTAACTTTTCGGTGAGGTTTTCTGTTTATATTGTTTGGCGTTCTGTCATGGGCTTCAATAATCCCAACTTACACGAGTTTTAAGAAGTGAAAAACATTTTTATAAAAGAAAAATTAATGCATCGGTTAACTTTTAATCCTGTGTTAGCGTTAATCGGCTTTCGAACAACCCGGCCCTGGAAAATAATAATAGAAATATGATATTGCAAATAATTATTAATATATTAGGAAATGATAATAGAATGGAACTTGTATTACGCAGACACCTTTGGGAAAAGTAGTATCCACTTGTCTTAAAGGTTTGCTCTTAACAGGTTCAAATATATTGTACAATAATTAATACTATTCTGCAGCTATTCAAAAGATTGAAAAGAACACAGTCCTGTAAGTGCTTACCGGACCATGTTGAGTGACTCAAGGGTTTGCCATAGTTGAGACATATAGAGTACTGCATAGTGTATGTGTATTTTTTCTTTGACTCTTCAACTGTTTTTCCTTGTGGTAAACCATTTTTTAAGGAAAAATTCTGTAACGCCGATCCGATTAACCAATTACTCTCTTGCATTTGATTTAGAGCAATGTAAAATGATTTACAGTTTTGTTGACAAAAGTCCACACTTACGAATCATCTGCATCAGGTTTATGTTTATATTTAGACAGATGTTTTAACATGTTTCCTTGGCATAGTCAAGAAATATATTTTGCAAAATGATTTGTGAAACACGATTCAGGCATGCTGATTGTGATACTATGTATGGCATTGGTCATTACACTTTATTTCGAAATGATAGTACTTCAAGTCATAATGAAAGGCCATTTGGTGGAATTGCAGTATACAGTGGCACTGATTACTATCCTGGATATCCATATAACTTTAATCAAAATGGAGTAGAAATAACGGTACTAAGATTAATGATAATTCCACATATAACAATTATAGCAGTTTATCGTTCTCCGACAGTTTCAATTAGGCAATTTTGCTTAGCTTTAAGGGAGGTCTTTATGTTGTCTTCCACACAGTTCATAATACTTATTGGAGATTTTAATGTGAACTGGTTAAACCTATCCGAAAGAAGACCCTTGTATAACCTCTGTATAAGAGATAATCATTATAGACAAATAATATCATGTTACACAACAGATAATAATACTTGTATTGATCACATCTATACCAATTTGCCAGAAGCACAATTTTGGAAACATATTTCTCTGACCACAAAGCAATTTATTTGTTACTAAATTGTTTTTGAGGACAACTGTTACTTTCAGAAACCATGTCATATAGTTCTGTGTATTTACATAAAATTATTCCTTTCCTACCGTAGAAAATCTTATACCTGACCCAAATTTGGACACTGAAATTACTGTAGAATTTTCCGTAGCGTTCTACAGCCCTACGCTTCATATTTATTACTTATCTTTATATTGGCCTGATTTGAAACGCTAACAGTCACATGTAATGCCGTAGAGCAGTAGATTCATATAGCTATGTAATCACTGTTATATGAGTATAGGAGTAAAAGTGTATATTAAAGACTTTTCAGTCACAACAGTCTCTTTTCAATAGTCCATAGGGTTATTAACTTGTTGCTCTAAGTTCATGCGCAGCATTTATGTTCCATTGTAGCTTTATGCCTCTATGGCTCTACTGCTCTGGTATTGTATTGTGAACTATATGCTTGTACAGTTTTATGCTACTCCTTCTCTATGCCTGTACACCTCTACACCTCTATGCCCCTACACTGCTACACCTCTGTGCCTCGATGCCTCTACACCTCTATGCCTGTACACTTCTACACCTCTACACCTCTATGCCTATACGCCGCAACACCCTACCTCTCTTCGCCTCTACACCTGGACACCTCAACACCTCTGTACCTCTACACTTCTACCCCTCTACACCAGGACACCTCTACACCTCTGTGTCTCTACACCTGTACGCCTGAACACTTCTTCACCTCTACACCTCTACTCCTCTACACCTCTACACTTCTACACCTCTACACCTCTACACCTCTATGCCTCTACACCTCTACGCCTCTACGCCTCTACGCCTCTACACCTCTACGCCTCTACGCCTACCGTGTAACAGAAAACGTGTACAGAAAATGTACAGTGAAAGAGTTGCGTACAGGAGTAGAGGCATAGAGGTGTAGAGATGTAGAGAAGGAGTAGCGTAAAACAGTACAAGGAATCGTAGAGGCGTGAAGGTGTATACACGCATACAGAAGGAGTAGCATAAAAGAGTGAATTATTTAATTTATTATAGTTCACAGTACAACAACAAGAAGTGAAGGCATAGATTACAATGGAATAAGCGTATAGTTTGCATTAAAATGAGGAGATGTGTAGATGCGTAGAGAAGTAGAGGGGTATAGCATTCAAGGATGAATTGGAGTAGTGTAGAAGGAAAGCATACAAGGTTAAACAGAGGAATCGTGATGAAAATGTAGGAAAATTAAGAAATTTTATTGAATAACTTTACAGAAAAAGAAAATAATGGCACTAGTAATTATTAAAAAAATCAATGCATACTGAATAGCAGTCAAAGTGTAATTACAAAGTTACAAATAAGAAGTGTACATTTAACAGAAACATTACGATAAAAAAAAAAATAAGAAAAAAGGTGAATATAATCAAGGATATGTTTGGATGTTGAATTTTCGATAATGTGGAGTACTTGAGAAGGAAGAAAACAAGGTTGCCATGGCAGTGTACATACATATAAGGGGATATAAAACAAGGCAGAATTACAAAAAGGCCATAACATGCACTCAAAGTGTAGACTAGAAAAATTGAAAATGGTAAGGTGTCAGTGTATAGACGTAGAACTCTACAAAAACTTCTACGCAAAATAGGGTGTCCAAAATCGGACCACACTTGGAAAATATAAATTGGTTACAAACCAGAGGGATCAATTTGTATGATTATAAATGTGCTTTTTCAATAAGAACTGTCATTCTTTCAGCTGTGTACAGTACATAATCAACATCTTCAATTATGGCAGGAAGCATCTCAATTAAGAAACCAATTATAATAATTCTACTTAAAATCCTGCTAATATCTTGTTTCTCTTAAAGATCACAGTTGCCCTCCAGCTTCCCTCTCAGAAAATTGTTCACCACTCAGGACAGGTGTAATTTCTACAAGCAAAGCAATGTCTGTGCAGTAAGTCACATGCCAAATGGAGGCTGTTGTCTGTATATTACTGATGTTGGGTTTTCTGGAGAGCAGGAAGCCAGAGTACTAAAAAAATATGCCCAATGGAGGGATGCAAAAACCAGCAACAAATTCAACCCATGTATTACACTGGGCCACATTGGTGAGAGACCAGCACTGTTACCCCTCCACCATCCCAGCAGCCCAACAGAACCAAAGAAGATCACCAGTCTTCAAATGAAGGTACATAACCCCTTTATTATACATTCACCAAATGAATACATTATATAAGTTGTAAAAGTGCAGTGCTGATTAATATGGAAAGGCCATTGCACTGACACAGGAAAGGAATCTTATTTTGTGCTGTAACATACCTAAAGGTCTAGAAATACTAATACAGGTATCGAGTTGAAAAAATAATATAGCAAAGCTAGTTTTGCAACTGCTAACTAAGATTAAATACATCAGTTAGCATTGAGATTGAAATGTATAGAACAATTAACAATTATTCTTTGAAATCGAGGTAAATATTCTGCCACTATTCACCGAGATTGAGAAGAATTATTGTTTTAGTATATACACAGGAAGTGATCTCAACAACATTTTCAGAAGGAAAACATTAAAAATCGATTTGATTGACCTCTCAAAACACTGGCGAAACGCGAGTTTACACGCGCCATTTTGTTTTTGTTTGGCTTTCGCATTATTCACTCGGTAGGGGGTGAATAATGTTCATTAGCCAGAGATAGCGAACCAATCAGATTGCTTAAAACACCAAGATCACTGAGTTTGTATATACTAATTCATATTATTGTACTTCCCAACTCAAATACCTTTCTGTGTCGTGTCTTGGGTCAATTAACTCCTTACCTCTCTAGGGAAACAACAACATGAACTTTCGACTTACATGTGATCAGGTTGTCCTGCTTGAAACCACTTTTGAGTTGGGAGGGAAACATTGAGGGTCTTGGGGAAACAAAACTCACTGTTTCCCTTAAATCTCTCTTTATGTTCATAGTTCAAAATTTGCATTTACTTTTCTTGTCACTCTGAACATTCAGATATTTGTATGGAGGCCTAGCTATAAACACCAAGTCAGTACCATAATAACAGCAGCCAGAAATGCTACACAGTACTTTGATCGTATTTGCTGGACACCAGGCGACAAAAGAGTGTACGACCGTTAAGTTACTCTCTACATAAAAGGATACACCTACAGGACACATGGAAAAGCAACTCCTCTGTGAAAATTACCACCACAAACTGCCCTCCATTTTGAAAACAAAAAGATGACTCTATTGGAAACCATTGGACGGCATTACAAGCTTCTCTAACAAGGCAAATATCTAACAAACAATAGATCTTGAAGTGAAGATACCTTGTATTAATCAAACCAGAAAATACATGTAGTACATGATGATAAAGTGCAACTATAAGACTGATTGCATTGCTTCAGTTAAAACTAGCTCTATATAAGTTGTGGTGTGTGAAAATGCAACAGATAAACTACATGAAGGAAAGGCTGATATTTTAGTATCTACAAAGCTGCATGGCTGCTTGTCAGTTTTTTCCCTCAGATCATAGCTAAAATGTGCCATCAGTCATCGCTGATCTGTAATAGTAGAAATCAAGAGAGAGACAGGGAGAGAGCGTAATGAAAAGATAGCTGTCCAAACAGCACACCACTTAAGTTACAATTTTTGAACTCCAAACTTGTTCAACTTTTGAAAAACTGAGCATAAAAATTGAGTTCACAAAAAGCAGCCTGTAATCTGTTACATGTACTACATGTACGGGTTAATTTGTTCTACAAATGATTTTAGGAAGTACTGCCTACATGTATCTGTTGTTCAGTTCAGGTACTAGTTAACTTCGTTCTTGATAACTGAATATGTGAATTCTATGGTGGTTTAGTTTTGCTAAGAGAATCATTAATTTTTTGTCTGGTAAATAAAGGTGGTTCAAGTTTTAATTCTCTTTTTTTACATGTATATAAATCCAACTGCAAGCAGGAACTCCTCAAGGCTATATATTGAAGAAAAATCCCAGAAGCTGAAATAGTTCAAATATTTCTTCAATTATGGAAATTCAAAACCATTTGCTCCTTCCTTGGACACCCTCAACCAAACAAAACATCCATTGACCTTTACCACCACTAGAATCCTATAGAATCCTTTACTTGTGTGTGGACATAATCCTGAAAAATAGTTTGCATGTAAGCTTCTAAATGCTCTTTTATTTCTGATAACTTTATGCAATACCAATGACTAAATCAATGTGTTCTTGAAATGCGTGACACTTGACCCACTGTTGCCCAAGACCTATTAGTATCTATCTTCTGTTAAAGCAGTAGCCATATGCACGCTTTGCGGGCCTATTTTTATGTAGAAGTCGACATGTGGCAAGACAAGTTTTCGAGAGGAACTTAAATCATAACTGGACCTTTCAGGCTCTTTTGCGGCAACTGATTTACATGCCTTGGCGTAAAGCCTGATTTTTCAGGACACTTTGTCACCTTTAAGGAACTTCACTAAATTAACAACTAGAGCGGTGTCTTTACGGCACTCAAGCGATTCAAATGATCGTTCAGTGCAAGGTAGAGCTTGTCGAACGGAATTCTCCACCGAAGTTATTTCAAAAGCTTGATTCAGACGCCATACTTCTGCCGTGCTTATGTTGATTTTAATTCCTGAAATTAGTTCGGCACGGCAGAAGCACGACTTATGAACTGAGCCTTACTAACTAAAAATTAAAACTGGTCTACTTTCGAAAAATTCTACGAACTCGAACTGTCTTCCAGTTTTTGAAAAAATTGTTTTCCTTTTTAAAAGCGTTAGGGGTTATCGAATAGACCTCGTCTAAGTCCATTGCCGTTGTATTTTTTTGCCAATTCTCGTGCAGACTTCGGCACGTTCCTTTAAGTAATGCGCGACTTTGTCGTTCATTTTTATATCGAAGTCGGCTTATGGCAAGTCAAGTTGTCGAAAGGCACTTGAATCATAACTGGACCTTTCAGACTCCTTTACGGCAATTTACTTCCCTTGCCGTAAAGCCCGATCTTTCCAGACACTTTAAGTTACCTTTACGAAACTTTAATGCATTGACAACTTTGCGCAGCTTTACGTGTCTTTATTAACACTCCGTAAAGTAGTCAAATCAACTTTACGGAGCTTTACGTATCGAGTAATTTCACGTAAATTTGCAATTTCGTGCTGTGAGCTTGTAACGCGCGGCAAAGAATTTGAGTGTTTCGAGTCTCAAAAGAGAAGGAAAAAGGAACTCTGAACTCCAAAAGTTTCGCGGCAGCTTTAATAGGAAACACAACTTAAAATGTACTCCGGTTTTACTTGTTGAAATTAAACTAGCAACTGAAATTGGACTTGACCGGTGAGGCCACCAAGCGAGACGGGTCTCAAACCAAATAAACCATTTATTGCAGTCGAGATTCCCACACATGAATACACTTTTTTTTGAAAATATTATATTTATTACAGTACCAATTTCTGGACGCATTCGTGCAGCTCCATATCCAGACTGCAGAGTAGGACGAACGCGCATTCATTTCACATTTTCTTTACTTGTACTACAAAGGTTTAAGTCATCCTACGTCAGTGGCTTCTCTACTTTTACTTCTGGCTAAAATAGCTCAGAATTGTTTTCCGCGGCTTCTTGTTGCCAACTCGAGTTCGTTCTCCAGACTTGGGTCTTTTTCGCGTAGTGCTGGTCCGCATGAGGTCCTCTGAAATGGTGAGATCGTGCATGAAAGACGAAGTTGGTGTAGCTGCGTAGCAAGGGCTCAGCTGCGAACTCGGGACGGGCGTGATGAAAATTTCCTCGCCACTGCTGTCTCCACGCTGAGGTGGAACACTCTGCGATGCAGGTGTGTTGCTTCTGTAGCCTGAGGAAGCTGCTTCGTTGCCATCTTCTTCAGTCCCGATCGACTCGCACGCATCCTCCACAATAGGAAGACACTGGGAAAGGTTGGTGACGAGATGCCTCTGGTCTTTTTTCAATAGGCCTTGTGGCACGCACCATCTTCTGCGTCCATCTAGGGCGAACTCGCAATTCAGCGTACCGAGATTACAGTGGAAGTTCTTTAGTTTATCTTGCAAAGCTTCTAGGTTGGCCTGCATGGATGCTCTATTTTCCTGATCAATGCTTGAGCCGGTCAGTTTAACTGTGCATTCCTGCAAGTCTTTCTCAGTTCGTACCAACCATGGGTTCTCGAATGCCTCCACTGCTCGCTGCATTTTTCTCTTTATCTCGTCGCGGAGAGCCTCGCGCCTGTGCACCTCCAGGTCGTTGGTAATCTGGCTAGGCATGGGCTCCGACGGATCTCTAGGGAGCAGTGCGACGTGTTCTCTGGTGACACCTCTGGACATGAGTGCCTGCTGCCTCTGTTTGTAACTGTTCTCTTCCGCCTGCCTCACTCTTTCGAGTTCCTCGAGCCGCACTTGAAGTAGATGAGATACGTGTCGGTGTCGAAGGGAGCCCGTGCACGTTTGCTCGAGAGCGTGCCTCAAGTTTCTGATACCCTGGTCAGCTTCAGAGTCGTCCTGACTGCCGTCTTCGTCTAAACTGGCCATTTCGTCACCGTCTTGATTTACGAATAAAATTCGATCTGCCCAGTCTTCTTCGCAGCCGTTATTACGTATAAGGTCGTCACGCAACGCTTCTCTCTAAATTATTAGTGGGGAGAAGATTTGCGTGCCGACCCTAATAACAGCTGCGAAGGACACTACCAAACTACCTCGAGCTGGCCCGATTTGACCCTTATTGACAATTATTTTTGTGATTTATACCTGTTTGATTATTCCTGAAAAGTGTGCATTATATGATAGTTTTTCAATCGACTCATTGTGTAGCCTGTGTACATCCCCTCAAAAAAATGGGGAGGGAACTGCCCTAGGAGAGGCTTTAGGTCTTCAGTTAATTAGTAAAAGCCACTTAACTGACATCTGACAAATGACACAAGATTTAACTAATAACTGACATTTGTGCCCACCCCCCTCCCTCCCCCATTCAGACCCTCTTATTTCGCTTACACAAGGATAGGATAGGATAAGATAACTTTATTTAGACACGGTGAACTCATCAGTCACAACTATAAAAACCTAATTATTTACCACAATTATTACAAATTATACAACGACTAGAACTACATTATTCTAAAATCACTCTAAATAATCAATTGCTGGTTTTCACATGACGTCACTAAATTTCAAACTTCAGAAATATTGATCCTCCTGAAATTTTACTTTTCATGCTGTATAAGAGAGTAGCTAAAACTAATATTCATACATATTTTCACTCCGAATGGGTTCTTGGTTTAGTGATAGACTACGCTTGTATTTCTAAGCTTTTGCGTGACGTGTCATTTACATGACGGGCGAGAGAGCTGTTATGTGGGTTTTAAAAGGTGACTTATTTCGGGGAATTCGGCTATCTGAACAGTTCTTGTGTTAGAATAAAGTACTATTGTTACGTTTTTGAGTTATTCGAGAGATAAATTCACTCTTTCGTAGCAAAACTCAGTGACAGATGTTTCTGCTGGTTTCCGGCCGCCATGTTGGTGCCCATGTACATGGGCACCAGCATGGCGTCTCCATACAAATCTCTATAAACTTGGGGAAAACGTTTCTTCGCATATCTTCCATTGAGAAAAATTGCTGTGACCTGAATCTTGGCGAGAGTCTTTGCATATGTACCTTCTTTCTATTTCCAGATTCTGGACTTAATCTATCGAACGGTTTTGATTTTTTATTTTGATCTATTTTGAATGGCGTGACACTGAAAACCAGCAATAATTATAGCTATTGTATTAAATGACAAAATAAAACCTGCTTTACATGAGTGCCGTGTATAAAAATTCTAAATTTAACCTGATGAAAAGAGACGCTCGTAGCCAGCCCGGAACGCGCAAAGGGTGTCAGCCTGCCGCAACTCGATTGGTAAGCTATTCCAAAGAACTACTCCAGAGTGACAAGGGCTTTTAACTCCTGCATACCACAAATTCAAGTTGTGCTGATGCTTCCAGTCTGGCCAAACCGCGGAGAGATAAAGTGTGGCCATTATTTTGAAATGATACTTCCCGTTTTAGCTACATACGTAGATTCCCTGCAGCTACAGTCATGCCTACTCTGGTCCATTAACACCTTTGTTTTTCTCAGCCCGTTGACAAATAGTTAATTGTTTCTGTTTTGTCTTTCCCGCGTCCTTTCTCGTGTCTACCACCTATTTGTTAACATGTGAGTTCACTGCTGTTCTTGTCAGTTGTACTGCACTGTTTATACCCGCGTTCTCCATCAAAATGGTACAAATTACTGCAATGGTCCAGACCATACACCAGTTCACGCATACTCAGTGATGACCACAACCACAAACAAATAAAAGACAGATTCAACACAGGTAATTTTAACTTATATTTTAATACATTTTAGCTTAAATCAGTATATTGGCAGACAATTAGCTACAACAAGATATGTAGCTGTCTCAAATTCAGCTTTTTATCTTTGCTAATGTCAAAAGCCAACTGGTTAGGCAACCAGCAGCTAGCAATGTTAACATGATTAATGTGCCTCATCAGGGTAGGAGCGCGCGAAATAAAAATCACACAGTACGCGGATGATACAACAGTTTTTCTAAAAAACCTGGAATCAATGAGTATTTTGCTTGACCTCCTGGAAAAGTTTGAAAGATGCTCGGGATTAAAAATTAACCACACGAAGTCAGAAGCAATGTGGCTGGGAAAATGGAAGAACAGAGAAGACACTCCGTTCAACGTTAAGTGGCCGAAGGACTCCGTTTTTGCCCTAGGAATACACTTCTCAAACTCGGAAAAGGTTAGCGGAAAACTTAACTTCTATGAAAAGTTGGATGTTTTGCAAAAGACCTTAAACAATTGGAAGAGACGGAAACTAACTCTATTAGGCAAGATTAACATTGTTAAATCTGTGGGCCTTTCAAAGCTTATTTACAATGCATCCGTACTGCCAGTCCCTAAAAACTTCTGTGATCAGGTGAACAAAGTCACCTTTAATTTTATCTGGGACAACAAAATAGCCAAAATTAAAAAAAACACAATTATTAGCGAACGCAAAAACGGGGGTCTGAATATGATCGATTTTACGTTAATGAACAAAGCCTTAAAGTCCATTTGGATAAAGCGATTTCACCTGAACGAGAATTCGGCATGGACGGTTATTCCCAATGAAGCCACATCACACCTGGGAGGCTTAACCTTCCTCTCAACCTGTAACTGTAGCAGCAAGGATCTAAACACCAAAGAGTTACCACTCTTTTATGAGAGAATGTTACAGTACTGGTTTGAGTTTAAGGATGTACAAAATAATAATAAACTGTCATGCACAAAGGAAACGATTATATGGAACAACCGAGATATTAAAATTGATAACAAGACGATTTTTTTCCGTACTTGGTTTGATAAAGAAGTTTACACCTTAAATGACCTTCTCGACCAGAATTTAGATTTCCTGACCTATGAAGAATTTAAACTCCGCTATCAGTTGCAAACAAATTTTTTGACCTATTATGGACTAATAAACGCTATTCCTCAGGAATATAAAAAAGCAATAAAACGTACAGGTGAACAGCAAGAGCATCTTACACGACCATGGGAGAACTTAAAAGTGTTAACAACCAAAGCCATTCATAAAGTTTCGTGAAACATATGTTTGAAGAACCCACCACAAAACAACGCCTTATTGCAAATGGGTTAGCACCGGACCAAATAAGCAAATACTTCAACTTAGCCTTCTCCATCACTATGGAAACAAAGTTAACTATGTTCCAGTACAAAATTTTACATGATATAGTTTTTACCAAAGGCAAGTTATTTAAAGCTAAACTTGCAAGCAATGATCTTTGCTATTTATGCTTAGAAACAAAACAAGATCTGAAGCATATGCTTGTTTCATGTCCGGTGGTATCAGAGTTCTGGAAAATCTTTCTAGAATGGTATGAGACTCTAACAGCAATAAAACTAGAATTGTCAACCGTGAAAATCTTATATGGTATCATAGATAACGACCGCCTTTGTAAGTTAACTAATCACCTCTTACTTATTGCGAAATACTACATATACTGTTGTAGCATTAATGAAGAACCTTTGTATTTTTGTACTTATCTAACAATAGTGATAAGCAAGGCCGAAATCGAAAAACAAATATCAACAAAGACTAATACAGATGAACGTTACTACAATAAATGGAAACCTTTAATTGACAAGAAGTTTGTAACTTAGAGCTGTATATTACTTTTTTTTTTTTTTTTTTTTTATACTTCGTAGGATATAAGACAACCTTTTTCTTGCAAGTTATAGTACTGAACGCTATTGTATCTTTTTTTGTCTTTTGTTGTATTCTAATGTATTGTAAGTATTATTTGTACGTATTGGTAAAGGTAATATATATGTCTGGATTTAAGGATGGATATCAGGCACTATGTGAGCGTTTTTTTTCTCGCCAGAAACTATCTCCAAAGTGGACGATATAAAAATTAAAAGGAAAGTCAGTTCTTTTTTCCTTCTTTTACCCGTTTATCTTTCTTTCATTGCCGTCCTGGCTCTATTGTTTGCCCGTTTTAATGGCTTGAAAGAGGCCTTAGAGTTTAGAAAAATCCAGGTGAAATAAGGGTTTAGGGGTTGGGCTCTTTAGCACCGTTTTCATAAATCCAGACATATATATATATATATATATATATATATATATTGTAAATAATAAATAATGGATAATTAATAAATAAATAAAAAAAATAATAAAAAATTAAAAAAAAAAAAGATTAATGTGCCTCGATTTTCAATACTGCTTCCGAGTTCAGTTTCTAGCATCGTACACAACTAGCACATCGAAGCATGGGTACATACGGTTTCAAATTATTTCATAACTTTACTTGTTTATGTTTAAATAACCGCGTCCTTGATAGAACTGCTGAGACAAGAAAAATCTAACAACGGCTAGCTACATTTCTATCTTTCCCGCCGCATCTCTTTTTATCTAAAAATTACTTGTCGTGAATTACCAACAATTTAAACAACATTGAACGGATATGGGTTAACAAGTGGAAAAGTACAAGGTTTAGAATTTCTTGTTTCTAGTATTTGACTAAAGATGGTTATCTGCGCAATTCTTAATTTTTCTCAATTAAATCTGTGTAGGATTGAAGTCTGGATTACATGCATATACAGTCATTTTTTTTTTACAGTTAAATATGGCATTTTTAAGTTAAATATGACCTTTTTAAGTTTAAAGTTCTCGTTCATGATGCATTATCCTGTAGACCTTTCTGTCACTTTCTTATCCGCTGTGTCCATCAGCTTTAGCGGGCACGTTGTAGTAAGGGCGTGACTCATCATGTTTGTTCAAGTCACAATATGGTACATCCCTGGTCATGATCACCTCCAGTCGGTCAATCAACTCCGAGAAACTGGGACGAGAGGATGGATCTTCATTCCAGCACTCAGACATCAGTTCATATCTATCATGGATTAGAACATGACAAAAAGTTAAATAGCTGCATTGCGGAACAAACCCAATCAATCTACAATATTTGTCAAAGCCAACTTGAAATACATCCAAGGCTAAATCAGTTTCTCGGCATTGTATAGGTGCGTGGCCATGGAGGGGCAAGATGTGTAAAACATGAAATGACCAAACTTGCCAGCCTCTTGATCAAAAATAATGTGAAATAGTAATATGTTGTACTACAACCTGAACCAATGCCGTCACAAAATCAAGAGAATAGTAACTTTATGATCGGGTATTTTTATTACTAGAGGATTATCCCATGGCTGAGCCAAATATTTTGACACAGTAAAAAAGTTATTACAATAACTCTTATTTTTTAGAGCCCCTTTAAACAGCAATTCTATGATCCTACATGACAACAATAGATTGGTGAATGGTCAGGGTTTAAAATATATCTTAGGTAAATTTGGACGGATATAGTTCATATTACAGATCCTTTGCGGATATTTAATTTAGTAAAGTGTCCCCAGTTTAAAAACGACAATGTTCTTCCACGGTATTCGTAGTCTTCATGAATGGCTGTACTCTACTCTAGGCCCCGTCCACATTAATCCGTTTTTCAAAGGAAAACGGAGCTGTTTTGCTCCGTTTTCAAAAAGATTTGCGTCCACACTTATCGTTTTCGTATCGTTTTCGCCCGTCCACACTACAACGCCGTATCAGTTTGAAAACGCTTTGATACCCTCAGTACGCATGCTCAAATGAACTCGACGCATGCGGATTTCAATATATCGGCCCGCGAAATTGGCGCCATTTTGGATATTCACGATTGAGTAGTCTGGCGCCCGGTCGTGATGACGTCACCGTTTTCAGATAGCATCGTTTTCTCCGTCCACACTAGAAAACAGCGTTTTCAAAAAGCATCGTTTTTAAATCGCTCCACTTTGGAGAGCGTTTTCGAATGGCTCCGTTTTCGGTGATCGTTTTCGGCGTGGTAGTGTGGACGATAGCCGTATCCGGAGCAAAACAGCTCCGTTTTTGTTTGAAAACGGATTAGTGTGGACGGGGCCTTCAATTAGTAGTAGCATTACCAGTTGTTTTTATACGATGTAGATATATAATTAAGCAAGCCAAGCGCATTTCAACTCGTAAGTACTGGATAACTGCTTGTTTATGCATTGTTTAGGCTCATTTCTATAAATTGCAAGATATGTTTTTAGTCTCTTAACTTGTATTTGCCTTCACGGAACTAAATATGAGATTTTCCGTGAGCGTGTTGCGTATTTGTATTCTACATTGTGACGCCGCGTCCGGCTGTTTGATTAGAACAGTATATTGATTCTTATTACGGGTAACATATTTGTCCTCGTACGTTTTCCTTCTGAGACACCGTAGCTTTACTTCGAGAAAACTATACATATTTGTCTAGAGAAGTTCTTACGTTTCTTTCTGCTATCTAATAGAGCTTTGTTTCTCAAGTAAGGTTTATTCCTCCTTTTCGTCGTTCTGACACTACATAATTGATATGTAGCTGTTTACACGCAAGTCTGTTGACTGTTTTGCGTGTTGTATGTGCTGCTATTCGGCGTTCGGAAAGACTTGCTGTTTTCTGGGGAGGTTGCCTCACAGATATCAAAAGTTTCGTCGGATTAACTTTCCTCGCTTTCCGCCATTAATGAAATGCTTTCGTGTGGCATGCATTTGGCCTATAACAATAGAGGACCACAGCTCCCTTATGATTGGCTATTTGAAAAAAAAACACCCGCGAAAGCCCCCGTGGGAGGTGATTTTAAAAATAAAACGATACGGCACAGGGTTGACTCAGAGGGTCAGTATGGAAGACGGAAGCTTCGGGTAATGTAGTCCAGTCCCTGAACTCTCCTTTCTTCCCGTCCCATATAGGGGCTGAACCCGGGCGGGCGAAAGAAGAGTCCAGGATAACTTGCAATGCGCATGCTCAGAACGAACCAATCAAAAATTACTAGGTCCCAACCACGACGCTCGCGTCAATGTGTCGCGCAATGCCTTTTCCAGCTCGCGCTCTGAAAGAAAACATTTTCTTTGACGTTGATATTGTCTTAAAAAACATAAAAACGTAAAAATCGAAATATGGTTTATCTGGTCTGTACTCTTATCGACAACGAGTACGCGTCATTACTCTTTTCCCAAACATTTTTTTCGTATTGTTTCTGTATGTTGAGCGATTTTGCAAAAGTTTTTGAAAGAAAGTCTGACGCGTACAAGTAGCTCATTTTTATAATGCAGCGCGTGCACTTTCAAGTCCGAGTCGGTGTTTTCAATTGTCAACAAATCTTGGCAAAGATTTCTTTCGTTCTCTTTGATATTGTGATTAAAAAACAAATCGAATGTGGTTTAGCGTGGCACTGGTGAAATTCCACTGATTTGGGATTAATTGACATGTTTTTAATCAATCTGAATGCAGAAATTGTTGCTTGTATATTATCATTCAGAAAATTTCGCCACAAGGCAAATCTGGAAAGTACTTCCAAATATGGTTTTTCCCCCGATTTGGGGGGAAAAATGGCGGCTTTCTGAGCATGCGCATGCAAGTTATCCTGGACTCTTCTTTCGCCCGCCCGGGTTCAGCCCCTATATGGGGCGGGAAGAAAGGAGAGTTCAGGGACTGGACTACGGGTAATGGGCTCCTGATCAGTCCTCTTTCAAAAGAAGGACCACTGATATCAACGCAGTTCAGTTACTTACACTTCATCACAACACATGTCGGGCCTTTCCATGCGATAACCAGTCTTCAAAAGTTGGCACAGCTCTCGATTGGTTAATGTGGGATACGGGACACCTCCTAAAATAATATGCATTAAAAAAGAGAAAACAATAAGTCATTAAAAGGTAAGTTAACAGGGTCACGTGAGAAATTAAAACTGAAAAAACTGAATTCTCGCCGCCTTACATAAGAAAGTAATGACTAATTTTAGAACTAAAGGAAGAAAGAATCTAATATATAGAAATATACTTTTTTTTAACTTACCCATGGTTGCCATTTCCCAAAGGAGTATTCCAAAGGACCAGCTATATGAAAATAAAAAAGATCAAGGTACGCTGTTTTGTAATTACGTTACATGTACTCAACACAGCTAAAATTTAAAGGCTTTCTCTTTTTAGTCCATGCATTAATTATGACAAGCTGCCCCGCGAGCAACTTCTACACTTCTTTCGTACTCTGCAAACTCACGCGTATCATAATTCAATGATACACACTAAATCCTCGAAAGAACAAGTTTTACTAATAGTACTCCATATGTGCGTGTGAGGGTTAAGGAAAAGGTTTTGTCGTCACACAGAAAGAATGACTTACACATCACTCTTGATGGTGTAAATGCTGTCATTAATTGATTCTGGGGCCATCCATTTCACAGGAAGCTTCTTTGTATTCTTTCCACTGTACACGTCCTCGTAGATTTCTCGCATCAATCCAAAGTCTGACACTTTGACTCGGTTATCACTGCCAACCAGAATATTACGAGCTGCAAGGTCACGATGAATAAAGCCTTTCTCTGCGAGATGATTCTAAAAGAATTATGAAATAATTAAAAGAGCAAAATCTATTTATAGACATAAAAATTCTGAAACTTTTTTCTTTTTTGTGAGCCATGCATTCAATCTTATTAAGGAAGTTTAAAATTACCAATAAACAAGACACGCAAGACCCACCATGACTTCAGTTTCTGATGATTTCAAAATATAACAGAAACAGCTGCGACGATAAACATTTTAAAAACATGCATTTTATGAACTTGACGTTGCGTATGCTAGTCAACATACATGTATTTATTACCGAAATAATGTATCAAATTTGCTATTAAATATTATTGACTAGCATACGCAACGTCAAGTTCATAAAATGCGTGTTTTTAAAATGTTTATCGCCGTCGTTTGTATTATATTTTTAATCGAGCTTCGAAGGCCGAAGAACAAGAATTTATATGGTTTTAATTGATTTGTTTAGAAAACCTTTGTTGTGGAGGTCGAAGAAAGTAGTTTTACACTTCATCTGATTTCAATTTAGCTATATTATTACCTACCATTCCCTTTGCTATTTGCCAAGCAAAAGAAAACAGCTTTTGAGTAGTAAAGCTGTCTGCCTCTTCGTCGTCGTCGACATCATCATCAACATTTTCAGTTGATATCAATATGACGGCAGCATTGATGTTTCCCAGTGATGTCGATGGTATCGACAGCTGATCCATGCTTTCCTGTTCCAGAAAATCGTTACAGTTACCTTCATCAGGGTTGGCGTCATCATCATCAATATTTTCAGTTGATATCAATATGGCGGCAGCATTGATGTTTCCCTGTGATGTCGTTGGCATTGATAGCGTTTCTATTTTTTCTTGATCCAGAAAATTGTTGTTTCCCTCCTCTTCGTCGTCGTCATCATAACCCATATTTTCAGTCGATATCGATATGGCGGCAGCGTTGCTGTTATCCTGTGTTGTCGATGGTATCGGCATCAGTTCGATGATTTCTTGAGCCAGTAAATCGTTTCTGTTTTCCTGATTAAATAAGACAAGAAAAAAGAACGTAACCTAGCCAGTAATGGTAGTAAACTAAGCGTTCGTAAATTATTTCGTTATTCATATTTTGGGTAGGGAAGGAAGGCAGAATGTGTGGTGCTTATTTCCAACCTAATGTAACAGAAGACAAAAGCTAAACTTGGTGAGTTTTTCTTATATTGATTGGAAAACATTTGTAGTAAGATGTCGACGTTACGTTTGCTATACATTTTTTTTTTTGATTTTGGTTTCAATGTTTGTTTTACAACATTTCTTCCACTGGCGCATTAGCTTTACCATTTTTGATACTTCATGATACTCGTTATACTATTTAAAGGGACACAGTCAGCTGGTGCACATGCGCATTAGATACCATTTCATAGCTAAGTTGCATATCACAGAGACACGATCCATACTGTTTTTAACCAAATATGATAAAAACAACATTATAGGATTAGCAAAAGCACACTAAAAAACAGGTTTTCAGGAAACGATTGAAAACTAAGCAAAACACTGCGAAAATTGAAGCGGAATTTTAGATGTACTTTGATTTCAGGTTGAGGTAAACTCTTTTCAAAGTGAGAAAACTAGCGTCCAGGTCAGCGCGGTCCCAAAGGTGACTGTGTCCCTTTAAAATGTATCTAATACTTTTGATTTCTATAGCCAGTTTGGCTCTGTTGACCTAACTGATCTCATTAGATTTGCATGGCACGTCACCACCAACGAAATAAACATTCGTGGACACTATATGAACGTCTGTAGATACCCTGAATCGAAATAATGATATGCGTACGTATTGACCAATGAATTTGTGTTGTAATTCTCTGTTATAATCTTCGCAAAAGTAGTCTTAAGAGCTAAAACTGCCGTGTAAATAAACAATAAAACAGCAAACACTTTGCTTTTCAGTTACTCACTTTAGCAAGATTCTCGGAGAATAGGGTTGCATCAATGATGATATCTCTGTTATCTCGTGACGGAGTCGATTCCATCATCAGCAAAGTCTGCTCATCCTGAGTATCATCATCTTTATCCTGAATGGCAAAAATATGTATTCACGTACAGTGAAATACGGGTCTTTCATGCAAAATCTCTATCTTCTTACGAAAAAAATAGGAGTGATACTCGAAAGGCTGGAGACATTTTAAAACCTTACATTTCGTCGAGAGGTCAGAGCTGAAATGTTACATTTAGTTAGCTTGGTTGGGGGGAGGGGAGGGTGAGGTAAAGGCTGAGTGCAAGGGCTGGGCAAATTCTTGTGAGAATAGAGAGGGATAGCTCCTTTACTTCCGGAATTTTAAAGTACCATCAAAACGCTCTAGTTTGTCTTTTTATGGGATATCCTTGGCTATTTGTCCATACTTCTATCCTGCTATTTAAATGCAGTTAAACTGATCACGCTTTAATATTATTCTTACATCTGTCAACTGTTCTTTTCACGTGGAATGAAATGCTATTTTAAACTTTCCTAATAAAATTTTGATTTCAGGGCTAAACCATTTTTCCAAAACAAATTTGAAGAGAACATTTGCTTAATAATGGCATTATAACGACAAATTAGAGATTACTGATAACATATCATGTCTAAAGTGGTATTGAAGCTATTTCTTACCTGACAAAGCTGTCTAGTGGACATGGCAATATCTTTGTCACCTTGAAAACCGCTAGAAATAGCCAAGGACCGATTTTCATCCTGAAGATCTCGTTCTTCCTAATAAATATCAATTATAAATTCAATATTTCACGTAATGTTATTCTTATTTATATTTGTATTCACTCACTTCCCCATTCGTTTGTTCTTTCATTTAATCCATTCAATCATTTGTCCGTCCTTCCTCCATTCCTTCCTTCCTTCCTCAGTTCCTTCCTTCCTTCCTTCCTTTCATCTAACCCCCCACCAATTCTCGTAATAACCCCCTGCTCACCGATCAGCACATCCGGGTTACTTCCTTTTAAGCGGCCTTAGATATTTGATTGAAGATACGTTATACAACATTCCCCATCCCTCCCTCGTGGAGTCAAAGGCCTCAGAACTTTTAGTCCCCACTCCATCAAACCACTCACGTGTTTAAGGTGGCTCAAAGCAGTTTTCAGCACTTAGATTTTGATGGGTCGTTATAACCACTATTTATCACTTAATGCTACAATCATGGTAGCAAAACACTGTCTAACCATTGGTGAACACGTTGTTACTATGTTCTTAACACAATAGGTTACCATGGCAACGGTATGGCCTGCTTAAACACCCTTAATTACCGCTTAAGGGGGTTAAAATTCATAAAAGAAAGGAGAATTTTTTATACTTTCAACTTTTGACAAGCATGATAAGACGCAACTTTCGGCGAAGTTTAAAAATGTTCTGTAGGTAACGTTCAGAGCCACCTTTAATTTTCTAAAATTTAAGGTAGCAAAAGTTGCTTTTTCACGTACTCATAAAAAGTTGATAATATGAAAAAAAAATTCACCGTGCCATTTTTGCATTCTAAGCCTCTAAATCTGTAATTACGGGTGTGTCTTTCCAGGTCATACTCTTGCTATGGTAATCTATTGTGTTACAAAAATGATAACAACGTGTACACCAATGGTTAAGCAGTATGATACCATAATTGTAGCCTCAAGTAATAAAGGGTGTTTAAAATCTACGTGCTTGAAACTGTTTTAGCCACCTTAATGTAAGGCATCTACTTGGTCACATTCGCTCACTTCTTTTTGAGCACTGAATATGTCCTTGTCTTCATAACATTTCTTCTCCTCGTTATTTTCAGTGCCTTGGTTTCGATTGATCTAGAGTACAATGAAAACGATTAGGTCATAAATTACTAGCAAGGTTGATCTAAACGTGCAAGTAATTAGGTTTCAAGATCATGAGGGTTGAACAATATCGACTGGCGGGAATTTTGTTATATTTAAAACCGAACACAGCCTACTTGGAAGACATCTAGCCATTGAAAATCCTAAGGTTAAATTGCGACCTTTGATAGATTGGCACGAGCTTCGTATAATAACCACGAACTTTCTCGTGAAGGACTACACCAGTGTCCTTCAAAACAGAGTCAACGTGAAATCAGTTACTGCCAATGCAAACACTAGGGGCAACATCAAAGTATTAACACTCCTTTTAGAAACGTCTTACCAATCGTCTCCTGCTTCGTAACCACTGCAACAGATCACCAAACGGAACGTACTCTATCACTAGGAACTTGTGCTCCTGCAAAGTGCAACAACCAACCAGGGACACAATATTCTGGTGTGAACCCAACAGCTTCATCCGCTCTATCTCATGTAAGAACTCTTCTTTTTGGTCTTCGCTTGCATCATCTAAAGACAAATGGTAAACACAAATTCTTATTTACTACGATAAGAAGATTTTAAAACTAGATTCGACAATCAATCGGTTTTCTATTAGGCTTTGTTTCAGTCATGGTCTGAGTACATTCCGACAGGAAATTCAATCGGCCGCGGGTTTCATACTTAGGTCTACCTGCTGTCCAATTCAGGGACAATGGGACGTGGAAACAACATTTGAGGCTTATTTGTCTTAACTCTATCAATAATACAACGGGAAATGGCTTGTGTGTCGTTTGTAATGTCACCCTAAGCTTAAGACTGGGGAGATACACCTTGCGACTTCATTGCAAAAGACCAAGCACGATCGATCTGAAATGGTTAAGTATTTGCCTATCACCGAGAACTTAAACTAACAAAGACTGGACCTACCCAAGTTAACTGTGTAAAGATTCACCCTTTTATTTACGAGTTTGCATGATGAATGCAATTACCTTGCAGTCTTTTGACAGCAACCACTTGGCATGGCTCCTCGGGTTTCAGTGTTTTTTTCAGTATCAAACACTTCTATTCCAACTCGTCTCTTTAGAGTTGCTTTGTAAACCACGCCAAACGCTCCTCGGCCCAGCTCTTCCTCATGTTCTATTTGCTCGGGAAGAAGTTCCCACTTGTCAAACGGGATAATTTCGCGAGCTGAACGAGATGATCTGTGGAACGATCGGGAAATAGTTTAGGGTCGACAAAATTAGTTGTTATCAAGCAGTATAGCGCAGGATGCTATTTTTTTACTGAAATCTTGCTGCTTAAAAGAGGAATGTCTTAGAACTTGGTGATGAAAAGCAGCCATTCTGCCTATAAGTTGTAAATTAGATAGCAAGTTCTGCAATGCTTAAGACTGCAGTTAAGCATATACTCTTTTTTTTTTTCTATAAGTATATATTTTATAAGAATAGAGGCTGAAATGTGCGAAATTTTAAGAATGTTTGAAGAATAAAGCCGAGGTTGAGATTTTGAAAAGGATAGATATAATTTTGTGCGTTGAAACACCTGTAAATACAATACAATTTTATGTTTTTAACTTAACCATATAAAATTATTCCCAAGTTTCTCTGAACGGCGAAACTAGCCAACAAAACGAAAAAACCTGCACTAGCTATAGCAAAATGTTCAACGCTAATGACAGTTCGATGAACGGTAAATGTAATACATAAGTACACTATTCAGCACAAAAGACATAAAATAAACCGCAAAAAAAGCATTAAAATGTCAAATGTCATAAGCTATAATTTAAGAATAATAAGAATACAAGAATATTTTCAGTCCAAAATCGGCAGAAAAATAAGAATATTCAGCCTGGGACGGAAAAACAACATTCTTAAATAAAAAAGAGTGTATACCATCAAAGCTATCGCGGCTTCCGAGCGAAAGTTATGGTTATTTCTCCTAGAAGACGTGCTAGTCCATTGCAGGCTACCTCCCCACATTTCCTCAGGCTGAGCTGACACTGTGGCGTGATCCATTAATGTCCCGAAGTGGAGAGATTTCCAAAATAGATTAAAACACAATGACCCTAGCCAACGCACCAACGTGGACCACTAGTCCCGCATAGTTAGTTGGGGTGGAGCGTGGAAAGCAGGGCGGTAAAAGGCTCCGCCCTGGTGAAAACCGGTGAGCCAAAGAAGGAGAGAGCGGCTTGGCGCGAGAAGCGAAAGCTGCACCACATTCCTCCCTCCTTACGCATCAATCTGTACCGCTAACTGTGAAATTCTAAGATGTTCAGTATCTACAAATGAGTGTAACGTTTTATGGTAGTTAGTAAAACAACAACAGTGAATAACCTTTTGATTCGCTGGTGATGAGACCGTCTGTAGCACCAGAAACATAGCATCAGCAGCAGAACGAAGGTGATACCAGATGAGATGTAAATCATCATGGTTGGTTGGCCAGCGTTCCCTTCTGTAGGCAATGAAAACGGATAACTAATTCACATCTTAGAGAGTCTAGGAGTTTAAGTAACGATTGAGAACTAAAAGCAAAATTATGTGGATGACCACAATTCGAAAGACTAGCAAACTTGATGGAAGCTGCAATTCAAAGCTATTCAAACTTGTAAAATCAGTCCTGTTTTTCAAAGTTGAACAAGCATGTCTTGCTAAATTGCATTCACGATAAGCTAGACTAGTGTTAAAGTTATGAAAGATATAGAAAGATGTACGTTAACAAAAATATGTATATTGAGAGAAAATTTTGCCAATTTCTTAAGGTTTTGTAAGTCATAAAATCAAAGATGGCGGATCCTAAATGGAGGCTTTTGTCCGCTCTACGTCATATGACGACATCATTCAATATTAAGGACCTGGGAGAAATGGTTTTGAATGCTTTATAAAACCTCTCAGTTTCATGGTCTGTCATGACTGTAATACTTCAAGAGTTAGAGGACGCTGACCTTCAAAATCCCCCTCCACCCCAACGGTGAAAGATTTAAAAAGCTCAAAGGCCAGGTCTGAATGTGGTTAGAGAAAATCTGCGAACTTGTGACAAAGGACACGGAATGGTCATGACAAGTATGCTTTCATCAGAGCAATCGATGACAAAACTCTGTTTCGGCGTATTGAAAATCACCAAACTCAAGAGACATCCTCTCTTACCCGGGGGGTAACAGACAATAAGGGAGAGAAGACGACCAAGGAGACGACCAGGGAGGGAAGCAGGGAGGATCCAGAATTTTTCTTTAGAAGGGTGCACCACTAAGGAATACCGCAACTAGCTGGCGAGGTAAACAAATTTTAAACTCGGATTCGTAGAAGAAGGGGAGGGTGCACAACTCCTGACATTTTAGGAATTGTTTAAGTGGGTGGTAAACTTAGTGTAATCTTCTCATCTTATAAGCTTCTTTATGGTTCCACTTACATACATACATACACACACACACACACACACACACACACACACACACACACACACATACATACATACATACATACATACATACATACATACACATACGCGCCCCTGCATTCTTGTGAGGACCATATTTCCAGACCCTAGTTGTGAGGACACCCTTTTCCACAGCAGTTATCAAAATGATACTGGGGCATTTAATAGCTGACTTCTTGGCCTCTTAAAACATCTGTTCGAAATTAGAAAAAGGCCAATATTTTTTGTGGGGACATTGTTGTGGGGACATTTTACACAGAGAATTCTGCCTACTTGCGGGGACTGTGTTCTGGGCAGTACTTATGGGTACACATAGCTACACACCCGACTTGTGAGGATTCAATCTTGAGACGGTACTTATGGGTACACATGGCAAAACACCTCACTTGTGGGAACTTGTTGGACAGTGTGTATAGGGGCACGTCAATACACTCAAATCGTGCTTGTTGGACAATCAATTGCTCAATTAGGAAGACCTATTTGATAAGAGTTACGCAGATTTTTACTTCTCTTAGGGGATTTAGCTCTCACTTCCCTTAATCTGACATGCATCAAACTGATCCAAACTGCATTATAATAGAGGAGAAAAACACAAGAGCTCTCGTTTTTCACGTTATAGCAAAGTCCAATTTATCATCTCTATTTTCTCAGTGGTAATAAAAAGGGAAACTAGCTTTTTTAATCTGTACAGTAAACAATATCAATACCTGCACGTTCTGCCCTCAGAGAAAGTTTTCGCCGAGTACCTAAGGTGATGTAATTATGACGGACCAAACCTGTCAACTTTCACTGTTTGAGGTTTTTCCCATCCGAGCCGGGATTTTACTCGATACGAGTTTAAGGGCGTTTTCCAGCTTATTTTCCTAAGCCTTTCCGTCCAGTGGATGTTTTTTTGACATCAAAGGAATTGGTTAATAAAAGTATCCACTCCATGTCTAGCCCAAAGAGAAATGATAAGTTTGGTTTTCCTAAGTCTCGCCGTTTCTAGAGACAATGTCGGGGAAACATCAAAACTTGAGGGAAAACAATAATTACTATTTTTCCTTGAAGATTAGACATTATTCAACAGGGGGATAAAAACAAAAAACAAAGAAACATACGTTAACAAAGCACAACTATAATTTCCTCCAAAGAAAATTTCCGACAAAATACGTCATGAAAATGATCCAAAATACAAAATGAAACTAACCCTTCAATTAAACGTTAGTAAAATCTTTACCATTCTGAATGGTTACATTTGCGCCAGTGAAAGCTCCCGCTTAAAAATTGTTTTGCCGCACAGATAATAAAGCACTTAAAGGACCCTAGTCAGCCTCCGCCATTTTCAATGCCATCGAAGGTACTTGATATAGCATGGAGATCCAAAAGATTATTGCTTTACTGTAAATTGTGTTCCAAAAAGTATGTTTAATTAAATCTTTAGTAGTTTCATAGTGATTTCCTTCGTTTGCAAATGCTCGGAATCAATAACTCTCGCATATAAACAAAAACAAAGTATGGCTGACTAGGGCTCTTTAATGACTGGCCCCGCTTTTCTCCGAGACCCTCATTGTTCCCCGAGGCGTGAAATTAACGAGACAAAGTATCACACACCAAAACACTAAAGAATCCTTATGGAAAGCATAGCTAATAGAGGGGCATGGTTATGAAACCTGGCAAACTGAAGTTCTTGGTTGTTTGTTCTTGTTGGTTATTTTGGGGGTTGGTCCTGCACAAAACCCGGCAAAATACAAAAGGTGGTTATGTGTGCTCATACAACTAACCAACTTAGAAGCATCTCAATTATGTAATTCGTGCATAGTCAGTGAGCGTAAAACTGAACCTTCCAACATAAATCTTAGTCTGTTTGTTTTAGTGTTTGCTTCTTCGATGTTTAATGGGTTCTTAACCATTTCCCTCTATGTGGAGAGGCAATTCTCCAGAAATCCATTCTACAAGTTAAACCTCTTCCAAAAGTTAGATACAACACTTGATACATCTTGTTTATCTACGTTATGAAATGATTAAAATCTACTGGCAAATCTGAGCGATAAAGACAGTAACGTAAACATTCTGATCACTGTACAACGCAGCATGTTGTAAAATTGCAACTAGAATAGATTTGGAAAACATGGTCCGGGTTGTAAAAATCAATGTTTACAAATCCAATTTTTACAAATCCACGGTTTATGAACATGTCCATGTCTTACCAAAACACCTTTCTGGGCTTGGTTTCATTTAGCGAGGTCGTAATAGCACTTACATGACTCAGTAAATATCAAAACTAGGAGTCGTTATTTCGGTGTAAAGTGGAATTCAGAGGTACAATTGAGCTTCACAAGGCTCGTTTCGATGCATTGTGATTGGTTCAGTTCTTTCGATTCCTGCTAGATCATAGTGACAGAGTCATGAGCAAAATCGAAACTCTGTTTTCACTATATCACAACGCCGTGTGCCTCTGCGCTTCTGACTACGACTCCGATTGACAGATCCACTTTTCTTGAATCCAAGTTTTACAAATCCAGATCACTTTGTACAAACTCTAATCTGGTCTATCTTTTACAACATGTCACAAAAACAAACAAAAGAAATGACAACCTGATTGTCAAGGTGAGTACAGTATAATAGCGGAACGATGAAAGCCAAACGTTCGCATTCATGACCAACGCAAAAATATGGCTGTTTTGCAGTCTACTGCTATTCTGTGAGATTTTGCTGGTGGCTTGAAACAGTACCGCTGAACATGAGTTAGCAGCTTAAGAACGTAAATGCCATTCATCAATTAATAGTAAGCATTTGAATCAACACGATAAACTTTTGAAATCCACGTTTCAGCTTGACTCGTGCATTCAACGAAAAAGCAGAATTATCTGTAGTCCGAACCTGTGGAATGAAGTGCGTTCGCGGACGGAAAACAAATACGCGTATCGCATTGATGAACGCGTGGTTGATTATAGAATGAAAATTAATGAGCAGAGATGAACATTTCTTGACATACGATAGGAAACAAAGCAGTCCGCAACGGTTCAATAATCTGCAGCGGGCTGCACTTTTGACGTCATTGATTCAATATGACGAAGATTCTTTCCAAATTTGGTGAACAGCAGCTGGTTATGGTGAATTATTCGTGTGGTTTTAACCAATCAGAAACGGGAAAATATTTTGAATGAATAATAATTTAGTTTCTTCGATATTCCAACTTGGTATCATTACAGATTTCCCACACAAGGAGACACCTATTGTTCTCACAACCTTATGAGCACCAATTATATGTAATCCAATTGTCAGCATAAGTAGTCTAACAATAAAGAAAAAGCTTAATAATCTTATGATCATTTTACAACATTATTTTTTTCACTGTGCTAACCTCATTTGAAGTAACTAGAATTCATCAGTAAGAGAACAGACAGATAAAATTTTATTTTATGCAAGCTGTCAACAGTACAACGTTAACCAATGGGATTTCATTGACTTTCTTTAGAAGCCAATCAAAAAGCGAGAACACGCTATTGACAATGTTCGTGTCACTTTGAATTAAATTCACTTAGCTTTGTCTACGGCAATTTTACGACGTCTTTTCCCCTCATTTAATCCCAGCATTTGACCACTTTGGGATCTTGTTATTGTAAAAAACAAATTGACGTCGATTTTTTATGCGACTGTCCTCTTATTGAAGATAAATTACGTCACAACATTGTCCCAGTTTAGCGCGGAACCACTCACCTGCAGCTCCTGGTTCCATACCCACTTTGACAATGTTATGACGCAATCTATCATCAATAAGAGCTTAGACGCATAAAAAACTCATGACGTCAATTTGCTAAATGGCATAGATGAATGGCCTTTTTCATTTTTCTTATGTACCATAATATGAAAGTCACAACTTTGGAAGCAATTCCAAATGTAGCAACAGCCTGAACAGATAAAGGTGTCCATAAAGAACGGGTGGCAATTCCGATGAGTAGCGAAGTTACCACAGAATCTTATGTAAATTAAAATTTCAGGGACTACTTCCTTACCCCCTGCAAACGGCGTTGCTGTCATGATCGTAGTGCTGTTACCTCTTGTCGAGTTTTCCTCATCGCACGAAGAAACGTCTTTTTCAGGTGATTCTACGCAACTATCCTCTTCAACGTCCAGCGGAACCTCTTTTCGACGAAACCGCTCACCTTTAAAAAAAACTTACCTAAATATCTACACAGTATAGAGAAAGGAGAGAGGTATAATATGCAGGGTGTAAGCGCTTATGACTCCACCTTTTTGTGAAATATCATGTTGAAGAGCGGCCCTCTCAATAATTTTTCACTACTGAGAACCAACTTAAAAAGCATGGAGAGGTAATATCACACCATGCAAATATCTTGCACAGAAAAATGATATAATCCAAACATGCTATTAATCAGCACTACAAAAAGGCGAGTCAGTAATAATAGTCTGAAATAACATAAGTAATGACAATGATAATGATAGTGATAACGATAATGATAATGATAATGACAACGATCAAGACAATGATCATGAAAATAGAAGTGTCTCTTTAGAGGACGCTGTACAAATACTCTCTGGAAAATTTTAACAAAGTGAAGGTCAAGTGTTTCAACTCATAACACAAGCCTATTTAACTTGCACGTACCTGGTTGCTTGACTGTACTCTTATCTTCATCAGGAGAAGAGGAAGTGCTATTCTGATTCTCTACACGAAAATAAATCCATAAAAACTGATGTTTGTTACTGCTTAAATTATAAACAGTCATGACTGATACTTGTAAAGAGACTTTTATTGCAGCATAACCTTGATAGATCTGACCACAAGGAACAAGCTTGAGTTAATGCTTTCTCGTAATACACTTGTTAGTTAAAATGTTCAACATATGGCTTAACACAGGATTTTTTTTAAACTATTAAGTGTACCTAATAGTTTCGTTGTACTTTTATCTTCCTCAGAGGAAGAAGAACTGGAAAACACCTTTTTTCTTTTGACGCATTGTCTCTTTTTACCTGCGAATACACACAAAATGTACTATGTATTAAAATGATGTTTCTTTATAAGTCAAATGGTAAGTTCTAATAGTTATGATTCTTCTGGCGTGGGTAAAATTGTAGGCCGGGAGAAGTGTGAATCTTTTGTTATAACTGCTAGGCGAAGAAATGTTTAATGAATCTTGGCTACGTTAAAACAGATATGCAAAAGAGTAATTTGGTTTTATCAACTGAGTTGTTAATGTGAATTAGCCACCGTAAAGAGATTCGAAAGCTGACGTTTCGAGCGCTAGCCCTTCGTCGGAGCGAATCGAGGAATTGTGGGTTGTGTGGTTTATATAGAGAAATATGGAGCTACGCTATTGGTTGGTGCCTGGCAACGTGAAAAAACAACAGAATAAATTAGTTGAATGAAAAGCGTTCGTTGATACCGTGAGGATTAACAGTGCCGATTTGAAAAATAAATTTTTGTTCTAGAGTTTTGCGGCTTTCTGTGCCTCCTTGATGTAGGGAGAGGCCACAGACCGCCATATGTTGCTTCGAATGATTCGGCAGATTAAAGTGTCTAGCGACCGGTTTAGATGCGTTTTTGTCGTCTTTCTCAACGTCGCGAAGATGTTCTCGGAATCGGTCGCCTAGTCGTCTACCTGTTTCGCCGATATATAACTTTTTGCAGAGAGTGCAAGTTATACAGTAGATGACATTGGCTGAGGTACAGGTAAAATGATCAGTGATTTTAATAGATCGCTTGGGCCCCGACAATTTCTCAACGTTACAAATGAAAGGACATGTTTTGCATCGTGCGCGTGCACATTTAAAAGTACCGGGTTGTTCACTCGTTTGGAAAGAACTTCTGACTAAAAAGTTACCTATGTTTTTGTCGCGTTTAAATGAAATTAATGGCGGTTGCGAAAAGATTCTACCAGTATCGGGATCATTTTGAAGTAATTGTCTATTGTCTCCGCGTGTAGTTGCCCTACCGAACTCATTTCTAGCTATTTAGACAAAATTATGGCACCTATCGTCAGATCTTTACCGTCATATGTTAAAGACAGTCAACACGCACTCCAAATTTTTCGTGATTTCAATTTCCTGGGCGAAGGCAAACTTATTTTCACTATGGATATTACATCTCTTTACACCGTCATCCCTAATGGCGAAGGTCTTCTAGCCCTCAAACATTTTTTCGATTTACGTACTGTTAAGGAACCAAGCTCGGAAACATTGCTCCGCCTGGCTGAACTACAATGAGCAACAAATTTTCCGAGGCTCGCTGAAAACGGCCTAGTTAAAAATGTTCAAGAAACAATGACAAAATGTGTCTTCAGTGCTTCGAAAAATCTACAATTCAATCGCATGGCATGGGAACATCGTCTTCACTCCAAGTATTTCTTCGTTGTTGTCGTTGTTTAATTCAAGGGGAAAAGCATCTTCACCTAGCCGAGTCTACAATGAGCGACAAAAGTGTTGATACACTTGGCACTAAAACTCGATTTTTCTGCGTCTTGGAAACATTCCCCCCCTTTCCCCCACAACAATGTTGATTTTTCTATTTCTTCGATTGCACAGACCACAACGCCTACACAACATTGAATTGGGGGGCCGGGGGTATCGGAGATTTAACGCTAGATGCAAATAAAATGGAACAAATGTTTAAGAATCGAAAATCGTCTTTTCCTAAAAGTGTCTCAACTACTTTTGTCGCCCATTGTCTGGAGGCTATTTATGCAAATTGTAGCGATTTCCTTTATATATCTAAGCTATAGCAACTTTATTTTTACAAAAGCGACCAAATGCGTGGTTCAGAGTGATTCCTGACTAAAGAAAAAGTGGGAAGTGTTTTTTTCTCACCGAAATTCCGATACAAAGACGAAACCTGGTGTATCTCGTTAATAAATGGATCCATATTTAGCCCTCAGAGTGGTGTTTATCGCCACTTTTTCTCTTTTAAAGTGTTCAAAGGGTGTCTACCTCACTTTCATTCAACGCAATTCTCACTATGACATGATGGCTACAAGTGTTTCACTTTTCAGTTGTCATGTTTTGACGAAAAAACAGAAATTGCATCGTTCTTTGGCAAAAATCTCTCTATGTCTGACCTTAATACAATACTTTACCATTACAGATGACCTCATAATGACGTCACAGCAACATGTATATATTATTTTGATAACGGCATTGCACTGAGCACATCAAATTTTATATCAACCGATGGTTTTAGTGCTTTTACACTT